>JAKCPI010028746.1:0-67494 GCA_023213315.1 Euborellia annulipes | reverse complement strand
TGAAAAGTTGTTCCGCCAGTCCGCCTCTGTCGCTAGCGTCGCGCCTTGACTCCGCCCACCAAAGCCCCTTCCCTTCGTTTGGAAACGAACATGCATTTCAGCAGATCAAACCATAGTCATTCTCCATTTTTTACATCATTGTACATTTAACACGTGTTTTGTGAAATTAAAATTCGTTTTACTTTTTTAAAATATATTTCATTATTTATTATTATTATTGTTATTGTTTATGTTATTTTAATTTATTTCATTTAATAAAAATGGTTAATTGTTGTATATGCAAGGACAGTGGAAAGAAAGCTAGATTGCATATTTTTCCTACTTCTCCGAAGGTAATTATAAAATAAATAATTTCATTTATTTTTTTATCTTTTTTAGGGTCACTAATAAAAAAAAATATTTTAACTTATTTTTTATTTTATTTTTTTTTTTTTTTTTTGTTTGACTTGGCCATTTATATAAAAAGTTATATAATATATATTCATATATAAAATATAATTATAATCTAAACACATGTTAAACAACTTATGCTTATATATTTATTATAACACGTGCTATTTCAGTTATTCAAAAAATGGTTAGATGCTGTTAACCTGGGTCATTTGAACGAGCAAGATTTGAAAAAGGTTCGCAACTATAGAGTTTGCCATAAGCATTTTTCTTCTCCGGATAGATTGTCCACTCCAATTTCCAGTCCGCCGCAGGGGCCTTAAAGCAAACGCCGTCCCATCAATATATTTGCAAGGTAAAAATAACACTATTTGATATTATGTGTAAATTATTGCTTTTATTTAATTTGCTTTTATTGTGTTTTCTATAAATTTGTCTTAGGTTCAACCGCGAGCGTACCGAACCCGCAGTACTTCAGCTCAATTGAAAATCAGCAAATTTCAATTGAAATACAAACAAAGGAAAAAGGAACCCCCACCCCCCTCTTCAAAATAAGGAGGTAAGTAAATAAAAATTTAATTCAGGACTAATTCCATTTTAATTTTTAAAAAACTTTTTCAGGTGCAAAAAAAAAATTAGATTTCACTAGTGACCTTCCTCCGGTCAAAAAATTATCAAAGAAGATGCCATATCTGGACCTGTCTGCCCTAAAAAGAGGTATAGTATTTACTTTAATTGATTGCAATAAGTATTTACTAATTTCAAAATTATTTTTTTAGGAATAGCAACCAATGGAACCCCTAGCCGTACTTCATCCAGATGCTCGCACAAATGGCTGTAGCAAATTTAAAAGACTGTTCTCAAGGAGTTGTCAAATTTTAAACTATTTTTTGCCCAAAATTTGCGCAAGAAAAAATCTCAGTAAAATTTTAGAAACAAAATTAGATAGCTATGTACTAGATAAATTTGAATGGTCTTGTGGAAGACATAAGACCGATTTTCGGAAACATTTTGTAAATTTATTGTTAAAATTGTATATTAACTCTTGGGTAAAAAATATCAACAAAATCTTAAAAGGCCAAGATAACAGAAATTTAAATGATGAGATAAAAAAAAGGGCTAGGGCGAAATATATTCAAAACAAAATTAAACAAAGAAAAATTTCGGCCATGAAGAAAATTATTTCGCCCAACAATGCCTGAAATATACAGCGAGTGGCTATATATTTAAGTTCATTTGTGCTTTTTTTCATGTAATTATTGAATTATTTTCATAAAATAAGAAAATATTTTTTGGAATTCTTTTTTACGTTGAAACCAAAAAATCTCAGTGAAAAAATTTCTTTTTTTAAAAACAATGAAATAATCACATGAAAAAAGCGTTGTTGTACAGATTGACACCTTATGTATATTTTTTTTTTTTTCTTTTTATTTATATTTATATTTGGCCTTAAATAATTAAACAACTTCATAAAATATAAACATGCTTTGCTGCTAGCATTTGGAAAAAGTACGGATGCCCAAAAGTTTTTTTTTTTTTTTAAATTTAAACATTGCTTCTCCTTTAATATCTCTATTGATTTCCTGATGTTGTGGATATTTCCCGTGCCGAGAAAAGGAATTTTTTTTTTTTCCAAGTGTGTTATGCTCTATGTTATTATCTATATAGATATCTATATATTTATATATATATAATAATAATCACCAGACGTTTGGAGAGGTCATTTTTTTGAGTAAGATGCCGATATGTGTATATATATTGACATTCTTCTTTATCGACATCTTACTCAAAAAAATGACACCTCCAAACGTCTGGTGGTTTTTTTATTGTTTTTTTTAAAATAAGAAATTTTTTCACGGAGATTTTGTGGTTTCAACGTAAAAAAGAATTCCAACAAATATTTTTTTCTTATTTTATGAAAACAGTGAAACGTATGTGAAAAAGAAAATTTTTATTGTAATTTTTCCCGTTAATCAATATGATATATTTCATATTACTACTTGCCTAATAAATTTTTTTAAATATTTTTCCGGGACTCTTCTATAACGTCCTCTATAAGACTACAAAATTTCGTTTCGAAATTCCAACGGGAAAAATATCCAGCCAAACATATTAATCGATTTACACAGTTTTTTATATTATCTAAATAGTACTTATTTGACTAAAATGATTTTTTCGTACGATTAATTTGGCTGGAAGTGAATAACTCATGTCCCAGATATATTTGATTTGCTCCTATTGAAAAAGGAATTGTTCCACCTATTTTTTTACGTGCAATGTACAAGGGAACTGATATATTTGTGCGATAAATTTATTTGTTTTGAAATTGTTAATTTATTTTACATTTTAATAAATAATGGCTATTTTCTCATTAGATTAAGTTTATGAGCTAGAAGCAACATATAACTATCAAAATAATTTTTATGTCTTAAGGCTGTGGAGATTTAATCAGGAAGCCGAAGAAACTTTGCAGCCAGGAGGATAAATCAGAAAATCTTTTATTTTTTATTTGTCGACGTTTCGGTCTTCTATGGTGGAGGTCGTGATAGACGAGCGAAACGTCGGCAAATAAAAATAAAATTAAATATTTCCTTATTTAATCTCCTGGCTGCAAAGTTCCTTCGGCTTGCTACCAAAATATTTTATCAAGATTTTTATATAGATATTTTAAATTAATATACCGTAAGTTTTTTTTCCTTTTCCTGGTTTTCGGCAATTGTTATAAATAAACTTTATATTTTTTATTCTTCACCAAATATTTAGTTTGAGTTTCTTTATTATAATTTATTGTAATAAAACATGCAAAAGGAAAAACTTCCAGTATATTAATTTTATATGCATTCTTTCATCTCCTGAAGTATTAGATATTCATATTCAAATGCCTAGATCAGGACATAACTTGTAATAATACTTGAACTTAATAATTTTATACTTGCGGGTTTGTTCTTATCGTTGGGGGTTCGCCCTACCATAATATAGTAATATTTTATTTAATGCTCCCTTGTGGTTATAGTTAAAATATATACATATTTTAAGCCAAATATATATATGTGTACATATATGTTGATTTTATACATATGTTTATAAATTTCATTAATGTTTTTTTTGTTAACCATTTTTTGTTTTTTTTTTTTCATTTTTTGGAAATATTTTTTATATAGCTGTGGTTTTTAATAATATTTTATGTAATGCTCACTTGTGGTTATAAATAAAATATATATATATTTATATATATATTATGTCAAATATATGTCTATATAAATGTTGATATCATATATGTTTATAAATTTCATTTATGTTTTTTTGTTAACCATTTTTTGTTTGTTTTTTTTATTTTTTGGAAATATTTTTTTATATAGCTGTGGTTTTTAGTAATATTTTATGTAATGCTCACTTGTGGTTATAAATAAAATATATATATATATATATATATATATATTACGTCAAATATATGTCTATATAAATGTTAATATTATATATGTTTATAAATTTCATTTATGTTTTTTTGTTAACCATTTTTTGTTTGTTTTTTTTTCATTTGTTTGGAAATATTTTTTTTTTTTATATAGCTGTGGTTGATATCAATGTATCTCTCTTAGTTATTTATGTAGAAAAATGTTATAATGAAGAAAAAAATAAAAATCAATTCATTGAAAATATATTTTTTTCTTTTTTTAAATTAAACACCCTTTATTTCTATAAGTATATATATATAATTTCCTTAATAATTTTTATTAAAATAAAAATAAAAAAAAAGTATATTTCGGGAATGGGCGAATCAGGGCGGAGCATATTGGTGGGCGGAGCCTGAGCGGAGCAACGCTTCGAACGCCACCTGGCCGACTGAACAACAAACGTTTGACATGTTTGACAGGCTTTCCAATCTATATTATCTATGCTTTCTACCATACTTTTCTGCTCTCCTTTTATACATTCTTCATCTTCATTTCCTTTTCTTATCTTTTCAATTTTATAGAACTAAAAATCACTAAAAGGTCAGACAACACAATGGAAGCGACGACAACGTTCTTGATAAAAATTTAAATTAATAAAAAGAAAGTACGTAATAATTTAACTTTACGGATAATTAAATTTCGTGATTCCATCCACGTTCTGTGTGTAACATTTAATTTTCTTGGTGGCATATTCTCTCTCTTCTTTTTCTTCAATTGATCAAATTGCCGTTCTTTTTTCTTTTTTTTCTTTTTTTGTCCTCGATTTGTACTTCAATTCCGTTTATTGTTTCATTCACACTTTGTGTCCGCCCAACGGGACCGATATCGAGTTGTGTTTCTGTCGTCGGACCCTTTGCATGAATTTATTAGAGTATTTCGCCTTGGGATTAATTGTCCACGCGTTCTCCTTAGTCTTATCTCTTCAGTCCCTAAGCAACTAATCCGATCCGATTAATAAGCTTCTCTAGAGACTTCACTTAATCAATGTACTTTCTACCAATTGATAACAAATCGGATTAACCAACTATAAAAAAAGACCCCAAGTGCTTAATTTCTTCCGATTTTCCTCTTCTATTTAACTTCTCTCTAGTAATATTATTTTTCTCAAGATTTGTTAATAAAAATAGAAAATTTAAAAAGAAGAAATTATCAATTTTTATAATTGGAGGTTTACATCTTTTAAATTCGTATAATGGAGTTAGTGCATAAAAAGAGGCGGGAATCCCCAAGGGTCACCTGTCTAAATCAATTTATCAATAACATCTCTTGGTTGAGATAGAAATGTTCAGCTCGCGGTTAGCCACCAAACTGCCAATTAATTCGCCATTATATAAAATGAAATAAACTTTATATAGAGGTAAATAGATAGATTATATTTGATTGAATTAATATTTAAATGAATTAAAAATAAATAAACATACATAGAAATAATCTCTTTACATTTTCAAATTTATCCTATTGAATGAATGAATTCGTAATTTAGTAATCTTAGATTATTTGATTTGTTCAATATGACATGTGACAGATTATTATAACATAATAATATAATGATAGTATTATTATAAGAGATCTATCTCGTCCAATTATTTTGAGAGACAGTGACATTTTCGTTGATGCAATCGAAATTAAATTGGACAGAAATTATTATGAAATTGCTAATCAAATCATACGAAACAATAAATTTGATTTATTTATTTTTTTCTTTTAAATTTGGTTTAGAATTTTTTTAATCAAATGTCTATAATCTTTTCTTGAAAAGTGTTCAACTCTAATACTTATAATTTCTAATTAGTTTTATTTGTTTTAAGATCCATTTCGACATCTATGTCAATCAGAGACCAACCCTATTTATTTCAAATAATTATTTAGCCAATCGAAATAAATTTCAGTATGATTATTATGGGATGTTCGTGGAAATTAGAAAAATAACTTTTTACAGTGTTTTCTCCGAATATTTTGAAGGTATTTATATTAGCACAGGTATTTATATTCACACTCCTTCAACAGCAGTTATCACTAATGCCATATAAAATTTAAAATTTGGGAAAATTTGATGCTTGTGAAAGCTGGTTGCTATGCATAGACTTGTAAATCTGGCGTTACAAAATTTTAACTTTTATATGGCATTCGAGTGAGCAACAGTTGAAAAAGTCTTTGAAATATTCGGAGAAAACATTATAAAATGTTATCTTTCTCATTGTCAAGAAAGAAGCACACCTATCCTCAAATATACAACTTGGCACGCCATATCCTTTCATGATTATTATATATTTGTTAAATACAACAGTTTCGACGTGAGACTGATAAAACACCAAACTTTGCAGGCCTTATCATCATCAGAATAACAAATATAAGATTAGGAAGATAAGGAGAAAAAAAACCAGCTTCCTTTTTCTCTCTCACCAATTTATTTTCAAATATTTCGGCATCTATACAGAGGCCATATATGATTTTTTTGAGAGATATTGTCAAGATTATAAAATAGTTGAGAAAAATTGAGCGCCTGGACGTTCTATGCCAGTATGCAGATTATACTGCTCATTACATATATATATAAATCAATGAATCGGTGGCTGTTTTTCTATAGACAGGAGAAGGAGCAGGTGCAGCCAAAAAAAACAAAAGCCTCCGATTTAATACAATTTAATGAGACGTTTCGGGTGAATTTCATCTACCCATCTTCAGTCTTTTAAAATTGTTAAAAGTCCCGGAGTTGGTCAATAGGGCAATACATAAATTTACATGTATTGCCCTATTGACCAACTCCGGGACTTTTAACAATTTTGAAGGACTGAAGATGAAATTCACCAGAAACGTCTCATTAAATTGTATTAACGGAGGCTTTTGTTTTTTGGCTGCACCTGCTCCTTCTCCTGTCTACATATATATATAGGCCTATATTGAAATGAAGGTGGATCTATCGCTGTCCTGAGGCCACCAGGAGTGGATAAGGGTCATTCATAATTAAATCTCGGTTGGATATTTAAAATATACTTTATTTTGTATTGAAGTATTAACAATAATGAACAGCAAAGCGTAGCAAATTTTGGTATTACTGGATCCTCGACCCTTGGTATACAAGGTAGGTGCGCTACCAACTACGACAAGCCCGAACCCCTATACACATTACAAAATCAATAGCGATTATGACCGATGATTTACTAAAACACGAAACATTTCAGTTCTTTTCTATGTGGTTCTTTAAAATATGTCCGAGTATCTATCTGTTTTAGTAAGTGTGTGTGTAAGAGGTGGTTGGGAAAGGGGTGATCTTTTTAATCAGAGAAGAATAAGGCGAGTTTAATTTGAAAACAGTTGAAAGAGAATGAATGAATGAAAGATCAAGAAAGGGTAAGAATGAACTTCAACTTTTTTTTTTTTATTATTAATGACCTATGGTCCCACCATTTGGGTCAACATCTCAGTTGAATTACAATACAATACATACAGAATATATCAACTTAAATAGTAAATAGAAAATAAGTAACAACAATAATAATAACTAACAAATAACTAACAAAGCTGTGAGTGTAAATAAAGAGGAAATCTTATTACAATTGGAGAGATGTGGCTGTGAGATATCAGTAGGTGAGGTTTGGAGGACAGCAGCCAGGAAGGTAGCCTCTATTCAATAAAACAGACTCCTTTAACAAAACGTTTCGGCTAATTTTAATTGCGCCATCTTCAGTTGTTGTAGAGTCTAATAGGAAATAGAGTTGTCACTTGTGTGTTGTGCATAAGCGAATAGTTCAATGATGCTTATGTGTTATAACAATGCAAATATAATGAATATGATGAAACTTGTGATATTTGCCTTCTCACAAGTTTCATCATATTCATTATATTTGCATTGTTATAACACATAAGCATCATTGAACTATTCGCTTATGCACAACACACAAGTGACAACTCTATTTCCTATTAGACTCTACAACAACTGAAGATGGCGCAATTAAAATTAGCCGAAACGTTTTGTTAAAGGAGTCTGTTTTATTGAATAGAGGCTACCTTCCTCTGCTGTCCTCCAAACCTCACCTACGGAAATCTTATTATTATTTTTTATTTCAAAATTATCTAAAATGTCTATTCAAATCTGTATTCAATCAATGATTCGGTGAATATCATTAATAATTTGTGATATATTCAAGACGCTTAGAAATTTGCATCTCTATTTCCGTGTTAATCAGTTATATAATACAAATCTCATATCAAAATTGATGGCTTCTGGTTCAAAACAAGATCCTAATATCAAGTCACACACTCTAGAGGAAATAACTTAAAAAAAATAAAAACAAGAGTTTTTAAAAGTATTACTTGAATCCTCTGGTAACCATAAACGAATTAAAATTTTCTGGAGCGTTCTAGATTATAGACCAATAAAGGAATAAATAAAGAGCAAAAACTAATTATAAGTCTCAAGAGTCACAAATAAATTTTGTTTTTATTTTTCTCATGAAATTTTTTATTACAGTATATATATGCAATAAGAGAAGAAAGGTTGGGGTGGGAGGACTCTTTCCAAATAGATGTTACAATTATTAGTTAATCAAACATGAGTAAGTTTAGTGAATGAATTTTAAAAGAATGTAGGTCAAAATAAATACGAATATATTTATCTGATTTAATTTAAAAAGCTTAACTGATAAAGGAACATTATTTTATTTGTAAAAATAACAAAGAAAGCATTTTTTTTATGTATTATATTTGAGCCTTCAAAATAAATAGAGAATTCCGCCAAGAATTAACTGGAAACTCGTAAATGAACAAAAAGGAGCTAAAGTCAGATGTTCGATAAGATGACAAGAAATATAATAACAAGACTCTAGAGAAGAGAAATGAGATGTGAGAAATATATTCCATCTCAAGATACAAAATAAAATCATAGAAGTAAAATAAAACAAAATCTCTATATTCAGTAATTTTAAATAAAATTAATTATATACTTATGAATCTTCAAAAGAAAACAAACAAAATCCCTTTTAGAAACGAAAATTTGAAGAAAAAAAAGAATACGTTTATATACATAGACCTATAGGTTGATTCCTTCTATTTTATATAAAGGGGCCCTTACACGATCAGTCAGACTGTCAGTATTTGGGCGGAATGGTGTGTGGCAGAGAACTAAGTTAGTTTAGTTAAGAAAAAAAATTAGTGGCTTCCCACAGACGAATGAGCTAAAAAGAACTTGATTCTGACTGGCAGTCTCAATGATACGTGTAAAATTATACTTGAATGAAGTAAATACTGACGGTCGGACTGATTCAGTAGACTGACATTCTGACTGATCGTGTAAGGGTTTTTTTTTTTATCAAGACTGTGAGTGTTGTTTATTGGTGAGGCCAAACATCCCATGACCCCCGGGAATCGAACCCAGGATCTCCAGACTTTCCGGAGCATAGGCGTGCTGGCCATTGCACCAGGCCACCGGACCCTCGACCTACACCAATAAAACTCACTTCCCCTTATATGCAGTTAGTTGTGCAAGTCCCTAACAAAGTGAAAAACTAAAGATAAATCTATCATTAAATTTAAATTAAAAAAAGAGCATCTAAAAAATAATTGATTTTTGAATTTTAATCTAAATCGTTAGAACTGATTTTGAAAAAATTCGAAAAAAACTAAAAAAAAAGTACACCAGTAAAGTACTAGTACTTTTTAGCCGATTTTGTTCAAAAGCTTATTTTTGAGTGTCCGGGAGCGTACCTAACTTAAATATAAAATTTCAATTTCGTAGCTCAATTCATTCATGCTTAAAATCGTTACACACAGACAGAAAGACATTTTTAGGAACCCACTTTTTTGGGGACCTCAAAACATGTATATCCATCAAAATCTCGACATGATCGCAATACTTTCTCTCTATATATTACATATATATAGGTAAGAGAAAGTAAAAAGAAAGTGAATGGGTCATAAACTGAGAAGAAAGTGTTTAATGAAAGGCATATTGGAAAGAATAGATGAAAAATAGGATAAGAGAGGAAGAAGAAGAAAAATGATTGATGATTTGAAGGAATATTTTAATGGGTCGACGTTTCGATCTTGATAGAGGCCATCTTCAGGGTCCAATAAATGTCAAGAAAGTATAATATATATCCCTGAAGATTGCTTCTTTGGAGACCAAAACGTAGACCCAATAAAATATTTAAAGAAAAAAAATTTGGCTTTCGCAACCGTTGATACAACTTAACAGCCACAACTACAATATTAATAGACTAATTTATATATTATCCACAAAATAAAGAATTTAATTTTGTTAACTGGAAGATAGGCAACCAAATCTTTCAGAAACGAATTTTATTAATAATTGCTCCAGAGCTTTTTTAAAGAGAGCTGTGCATGTATGGTCTGCTATTCTAGAGCAACTAACCGAAAAAGGCATTAGTGAATTTATCATTTGTGTTGCCTACTTTCCAGAAATAATTTTATTCAAATCAGGTATAAGGTGCATGTACAATAAATAGCCTAAATAAAAAAAAAAAAATACCTAAAATATTTATTTCCCAGAGAAAGTAATAACGTTAATTTACTTTTTAAATGTAAAACACTTTGTTCTTAATAGCCAGATTGTTTGTTTGCCTAAACTTTTCTTTTCTCTTTCAAACAAAAAAATGCTCAAGATATTAAAATAAGCCAATTTTTTTTTATCATTTGCAATCTTTAAAAATTAACCACAGCTCGCCAATTTTTTTATATTACTTAATTAGTTCAAGAAAGTCTCAAAAGAATTTTATTCAACCCAAGGGTGGAATTGAAAGTACAACGAACTCACTGTGAATATGTCATTGCCTTCAAGATTGTGAGAACCTTTCAAGGAGAGAAAGCTCATTTTAGGGCAAGAGAATTCGAAAAAGACTTTTTTTTTTTTATTTTCCTTTCTTCCAATATCAACTCCTGAGGAGTCTTCTTTTTAATGAATCACATACAAAGGAAGGCTTTATAATATTAATTATGATGAAAGTCTTTTAATTAATAGTTTAATTAATTCACTATAAAGAACAATTTATGTTAAGGATGAAGGGATTTTCTCTTTGAAAAGATGATTATTGTTTAAAATTAATTATAAATTTTTTTTTTTTTTTGGATTTTGTTTGTAAATTTAATTGAATGTTGGAAAAATACTTTAAAGTATTAGTAAAATGAAAATCTTGGGTATGATAGACTGAATTTCACATAATTAACGTGATGGTACACAAGATTTTTTATTCCAGTATTTTATTTTCTATTTTAAAGTATGTACTCAAGAAGTGAAAAGTGGCCCTCGGGCTTGGTGTAGTTGGTAGCGCGCCTGTCTTGTATACCAAGGGTCGAGGGTTCGGATCCCAGGTAGTCCGATGATTTTATTTAAGCCATTTGGATATGAAATGGCTTAAATAAGAATGCCTGGACCCCCAAAGAATATATTAATAATTAACGGTTATCGTAAAGGTTGCCGAAAAGACTGTATGTAAGTGTGTGTGAATGAGAGTTAGAATCGGGAAAAAAAAGTAAAAAGTGAGCCCCAAACTAAAGGCCCACCCATCTGAATTCTACATGTGATTACTTCTTTGTTTTAATAAAAATTTTCCAAAAAGATGATGATAAATATTAAATTAATAAAAGAATTTTGGTTTCGGTTTAACTGTGGTTTGTCCGTGACCCGGGTTCGCTTCGAGAAGCTTCCCAAGCGAGAAAAATTTATTTCATTTGAATTGACTACAAATCATTTGAAATAAATAGGGGTCGGGTCTAAATGGTATTAGATGCCTAAAAAGACTTTAAATAAAAAAACTGGTTTATTTGTAAACAACGTTTCGGTCCCTCATTCATTTTTTTAAAAACCTTAGTTCAAGAAAACCGTGTGTAAATAATAATCCAGAACATCATAAGATGAATAAAAAAATTTGATGTAATTATCAAAAGAGAAATGTTAAAAAAAAAAAAAAAAAATTATGTATTTTGAACAAATATTTGTTTATAAATAAATATGATTTGGTTTTCATCAAAGGAGTAGCAATAAAAGCGCCTTTATAGACCTAGGAGGAAAGTTTATTTATCCTCTTTCAGAAAAAAAATTAAAAAAAAGCCATCACGATTGTCTAACAAGGTCAACATCAAAAATGATGTAGTATTCACAAAAGGATCCTCGACTTTAAATACGTGAATATATATGAAAAAGGCTATTTTATTACTACGCCTGCCTGCAACACTATTAAGAAATATAAGATTGTTTATATATTAAAAAATTAAAATGAATAATAAAAGCCTCGAGGCTAATAAAAGCCCAAATAGAACGAAAGGTTCTATATTAAGATGGACATAAAAATAGGAATAATTTCATATATATATATATATATACAGTGTAAATATAGGGATTATGTGTAGAGGCAAAGGGAGCCAAGAAATAATGCTCTGAATGGTTTTTACTAATTAGCCGGAAACGTTTCAGTGCATTTATTATTTACAGTGAGGGACAATATCAAGTCCCACCCATGCGTTTTCTACTTGTGATTATTTCATTGTTTTTAAAAAAAAATATATTTTTTAATGGAAACTTTTATGGTTCAAACCTAGGAAATTTCCTATAAAGATTTTCATTTTCTTTTATAAAAACAATGAAATAATCACAAGTAGAATTATCATGGATGGGACTTAATATTGTCCCTCAATGTACCATCTTCAGTCCATTAATTAGTGTATAATTTGCCCAGAGTTGGTCGAGTGGTGTGGAATATAGATCTATTTAAATAGCAAACTATTTATTATACATGTATATATAATTGGAATTTAGGCTAATATGAAAAAATTATGTATTCATTGTGTGTTTAATATACAATATCAAAGAATCAATGAAATTATGCAATTGATATAACCAACTCACAACGAATATTATTACTTTTTCATAAGGGCCTGACTTCCAATTATATATACATGTATATATACATGTATAATATATAATAGTTTACTATTTAAATAGATGAATATTCCACACCACTTGACCAACTTTGAGAAAATTTTACACTATTTAATTGACTGAGGATGCTACATAATAAATGCACCGAAACGTTTCCGGCTAATTAGTAAAAATCATTCAAGAGTATTATTTCTTGGCTGCCTCTGCTTCTACACATCCTTCATTAAATAACACAGTCACAACTTTTACATCAATTATATGTGTATATATATAGGCCATATATGTTAATTGTCCATCTGCCCCAGGGGAATTAGAATTTTCTACATAATTAAACTCCTTGGTTAAACAAACAGAATTAACATTAGAAAAAGTGTGAAATAATTTGAGCAAGAGAATTGTTTTTCCAATGTTGCAATAACCCTAATATTTAAATGAATATAATGATTAATTGCTCAATTTGTATTTCATTTTATATTCCATAATGTTGTATAAACACTCGAGAATGACAAAAACCTCCTGAACTGTTCAAAAAAATCTCCTGGTAATAAAAATAATAATAACTAAAAATGAGATTTATTTATTTCATACTAAATTATGTCATAAATACTATTTAATTTTATATATGAAAAATATTGATAGTTAAAAGTGATTTAATATTATTGTAATTAGAATAAATAGCCAAATTATCAAATGCTTAGAAATATTTTAAGTGATTAAGCCTACACTATTATGGACTTTAGAAAGGCTTGTTTAATTAAAATATTAATTTCAAATCATTTCATTATGAATATAAATAGAAGAAATAAGAAAATAATAATAAAATAAATTGATTAAATAGAATAAAATTAATAATCATACCGATTGATGTTGACAGCTAAGGTTAGGCTCATCTGTATGAAGGTGAAGGAATTGTTTCATTCGAAGAATAATTCACTCACTACACTTTAAATATTATATAAACTTGATGAAACACAAGTAAAACACTTTATAAAACATATTAATTAGAGAAATATAAATTTTTTTCAAGCACGAACAAAGAGAGCACGAGAAATTGGAGGCACACACAAAAACTAACTTCAGCTGGGCTCTGCTAGAGGCGCTGCCTGTCGTCCCTTTGATTAACACAATTAAATTAAATAATCTTTTTTTTTTTTTTTTACTTTTTTAATTATCCATTCTATTTCAATAGACCAGAGTTTTGTTTTAAATTATGAATTTATTTTTATTAAAATTTAACGAATTTTTTTTTTTTGATGAAAGATGAAAAAATGTTGGTGTGAAGCAATCAAATACTGGTAATTTTTTACTATTATAAGAATATATACAGCGGTTATAGGATAATGGCGGAGGCTCAGGCCCCCCTCCCTCCCCCCTCCCCTACCATTGGACAGAAAAAACTAATATTATGATTTTATTTAACGTAAGTGTACGTTTTTTTTGTTGGTGGGCCAAGCGTTCCATGGCCTCCGGGAATAGAACCCAGGATCTCTAGCCTATCCGGAGTTTCGGTGTGCTAATCATTGCACCAAGTCACCGAACCTTTGGCCTACACCAACAAATGATTTTAATCATACTTTTTTAATGATAATTTGAATCCGGATTCAAAAGCGAATCCAGAGGAGTTTCTCGGGTAGGGGGGGGGGGGATCCGGTGGAACTAGTCCCACAGCACACAATTTTTTCTTACTTTCGGTAATTTAAAGCTGCTTTCTGTATTTGTTTACCAGAATATAAATGCAAATCAAATTTTTAAGAATTAATAGATCATTTGTTGAATTTTTTATTAATTAATTGTTTTCAAGGTATTAATTAGGGCCCGACCGAAACAAGAGTTTCAGCCGAAACCGAAACTGAATTTCGGAAGTTTTTCAATCTTAGTTTCGGCCAAGTTGTATACCAAGGGTCGAGGGTTCGGATCCCAGGCAGTCCGATGATTTTATTTAAGCCATTTGGATACCAAATGGCCTAACAATTGCAAGTTGCCGAAAAGACTGTATGTAAGGATGTGTGAATGGGTAAAAAAAAAAGTGAAAAGTGAGCGTCAAACTAAAGACCCACCCATCTGAATTCTACGTGTGATTATTTCATTCTTTTACTTTTAATAAAATCTTTCAACAAGATGACGATAAATAATAAATTAATAAAAGAATTTTGGGTGGGTGGAGGGGGTAATCTGATGTGACTGGTCGCACAGCACACAGTTTTTTCTTACTTTCGGTAATTTAAAACTGCATTCTGTATTTGTTTACCAGAATATACCAGGGGAAATACAAATCAAATTTTTAAGAATTAATAGATCATTTATTGGATTTTCGATTAATTAAATGTTTTAATATAAGTGTAATCGCGTTGACAGCCGCCTTTTTATATTTCTGGGCAAAGTCATTGGCATTTTAACTGAGGGCATGAATCAAACTTGCTCTGCCGAGAGTGAAGAAGTTTCACTTCGAAAAATTGTAATTATAACATTACCTTTATTCGAAAAATATAGCAATCTCTAAAAAGGGTTGAGTGTAGATTTTTAATTGAAATGATGGAGATGGGAGTTTGGCAAAAATATTTATATTTCGTTGTCATCTCTGTCACGCTCATTTCATCTTATTTTTTGTTATATATACATGTAGTATTAAAAATTCTTTATGACATAGGAAGAACGTGAAAAATATTGTACAAAATTAATGGGCAATGGATGGATGGGATGTATATGACTTTAAAGAGAGAGAGAGAGCATCATCGTGTCGCTTGGAGCCGGAAAGTGAATGGAGAGAGTGCCATGGAGGGGGGTTGAAAAGCACAGAGTCCATTGGAAATTCTAAAGGTGCTTCGTGTCGGTGAAATTCGTTTGTGTAGTTGGGAAGAGGAGAAGGCCTCACAATCAGGTGTTCAAACATTCTCTCACTCATCGCGGTAGGAGTGACATTCTAATTTTAAAGTCTTTTGGATACCAAATGGTGTAAATAAAAGTGTCTGGATAAGTATCCTAATATAAATATATATACAGAAAAGCCCCTCTAAACTGGCCTGGTTGGGACCAAGAGCCGGGCCGGAAACCCGTTTGGCCGATTAATCAGAGGTTTTGGTGAAAAATTGATTTTCATTCATTTTCATCACACGTTTTCGTTTTTCTACCTCGCTCATTTTTGTTAAAGAGATCTAAAGTCTATGGAGTAGAAAAAATCTGGTGTGACTGGTCGCACAGCACACGTTTTCATACCTTCCGTAATCGAAAGTTGTGTACTGTGCTTGTCACACCAGATTTTTCTTGTCGACATATATTTAGTTTCCACCGGTATATTAGAATTCAAGATGTAAATTTTTTTTTTTTAAACACTCACTTTTTCCTCATTCACACTCACACTCAAACACACACAGTCTTTTCGGCAACTCAGGCCATGTAAGACTTTTACGATCTCGGTTATTTATTAATATACATAATATACATATATGGGGTCCAGGCATTCTTATTTAAGCCATTTGGTATCCAACCTCTACACCAAGCCCCGAGGGCGATGTAAAATTTATAAGTATGGGAACATATTTATATTTTGTTACCATGGCAACCATTTCTCCTATCTTTCTATGAAGTACAAGAGTAGAGTGGTCTTCAGAATATTTTAATGGCCAAATGAGAATATACATTTTAAAGAGCATTTAAAAAATAATTTAATTTTGAATTTTAAACAAAATTATTGAAGCGAATTTTGAGAATATCGAAAAAAACTGAAAAAGAGCATCAGTAATGTACTAGTTCTTTTTGGTTAATTTTAATCAAAAGCTTATTTTCACGCTCCAGGGAGGTGTCTAACTTAAATATAAATTTCAGTGTAATAGCTCAATTCCTTCATGCTTAAAATTGAACATAGACATACAAACACACAGACGCACACACAGACAGACCATGTCGAAAAAACAACTTTTTTGGATTCAGGGGACCTCAAAACGTGTATATTCATCAAAATCTCGACATCGAATTTTTGACATGAATACTTTTTCTCTCTATATATTAACATATATAGAGGTAAGAGAATAATAGACTCGAAAGCAAGCAAGTAAACAAACTGGGGAACTCCTTCCCCTTCCTCTTCCCTATCTGAACGAACATATTGCACGATGTTACACCACATAGTTTAATTAAAATTAGTGTCTGACTGAAACAAGATTTTCAGCCGAAACCGAATATTCAGCCTCAACCTTAGTTTCGGCCGAACCGTAACCGAAACTCGTATTTCCTATAAAAAATTTTTTTCAATTTTGAATTTTTTTTCCCTCCCTTGAAAATCATTTTACCTTTTTTTTAGGGAGACTAATTTTTTTTCTCCCTCAAATGCTAATCATTTGACCTTTTTTTTTTTTTGCATGCGAGTCTCATCCCATTTTTTAAGACCCTGGTTTCGGCCGGCCGAAACCATGATTTTTGGCCGAAACTGACCGAAACCGAATATTCGGTCGGTTCCTAATTAAAATATAAAAAAGTATACAATAATAAATAAGAGAAAGTAAAATAATGTATGATAAATATATAAGGTTAAATGTAATTTATAATTCTAATTGGATAGGCCGGTTAATCCGAAGACCGATTGATCCAAGGCCGGATATACTGAAAAGACTAAAAAAAAAATAATTTTTTTTTATTTATATTTCTTTTTTCTCATAAAGATGAAGGAGCGAAATATGTGAAATTAATTACTTTTTCTCGTTATATTTGAGAAAGGCTGGCTGGCTTTTATTCTCCATTCTAAGTCTTTGTCTGCTCATTTCCATTAAGGAAGATCAGTGTGCTTGTTGTTTAAGCTGCTTAAATGGAGCCAAATGCACAACAGAATTCCCCCACTACACTTCTCCCCTTTGGAGAACATATCGCAGAGAAGCAAAATATGCGTTGTAGTAAATAAATGAGAAAGAAAAAAAAAAACAGACAGCATGAAGATGTTTGTTTGTTTCTGCTTGTTTGAATGGACCTGAGTGGGGGAATTTGTTTTGTGATATGGATTAGAAAATTTCTCTATTTACTTTTGTCTGTTATTATTTATGTAAAAAAAGAACAAAATTATTTAGATTTTCTAAAGAAAATCTTATAATTTATGTATTATGGTAAATATTAGAAAATATTGTAGCCTATATGGATGGTAATTAGTCACTAGAGTCAAGATCAGTGTAGCGCGTAGGTAAGAGAAAGTTGTGTGCTGGGCGAGCGTGAAAATAAGCTTTTAATCAAAATCGGCCAAAAAGTACTAGTGCTTTACTGATGTAGTTTTTCAGTTTTTTTTCGATTTTCTCAAAATTCGCTCTAACGATTTTGATTAAAATTCAAAAATCAATTATTTTTTACATGCTCTTTAAAATGTATATTCTCATTTAGCTATTGAAATATTCTGAAGACCACTTTACTTTTGTACTTCATAGCAAATATAGGCTTGAATTCTAAAATATTTTCATAATGAAAATTGCATTCATGGAATGCTCAGCTATTTTGTCATATTGGATGGGAGGAGTTAACGATTTGCAAAAACATCTGTTGATTGTACTGAGGATGATTCTATGTCACTGGAATCGAAATATTTACAAATAAACAGATAATACGCAAAAGTATTTATTTTTGGCCGATGTCCTTATAATAAAATTTAATATTTATTTTCAAATAGGAATAATGAATGAGCAAGCAGCTAGTTATATTTCAATTTATTAATAAACCAGGGCCATCGTTTCAGTCACATATGGAACCATCCTCAGGGTAAGTTTAATGTCTGAAAATATATATAATCCTCGCCAAGATATTGGGCATTCATTATCAATGGGCTTGGATTATATATATTTTCAGACATTAACCTGACCCTGAGGATGGTCCCATATGTGACCGAAACGTCGGCCCTGGTTTATTAATAAATTGAAATATGGCTAGCTGCTTGCTCATTCATCCTTCCTATTTGATTATCAACACTCAGTTAAATATCTCGTTCAAATATTTATTTTAATGAACTTTTTTTTAGTTTGTTACGACAAAAAATATTTTTACTAATTTTTTGGGAAATATAAGAAAAAAATAAAGTTTCCCCCACCCCCTATCAACAAATTCAAGAAACACGTTCCCTCCCCCTCTCAAGCAAAAGTTGAAATGTGCCACTAGGAGTGATAACATTTCGGTACTTTATTTTTAGTATTTCTTTGTTTTTTTATTTGATTAAGGTATTTTTCGACATCTGAGGTTATTTAGACTCCGTTCCTATTTATTGCAATCGATTGGTATCAAATTCAATTGAAATAAATTTCTCGCCTGGGGCGGGAAACGAAACTTTTGGCACCAGAAGCGACCCTGAGCCATAGGCGAAAGACCTAGTATTTCTTAATTATTTCTTTAATAATAATAATGCATTCAATTTTTATTTGAAATGAATTTCTTTACTTTGGCAGTGATAGAGTTTATAAAACAATCAAGAAAAATTGAGAAATAACATCATTAAAGTTAGGTGTTTGTATGTATGTTTTTGAATATCTGGTATTATGCACGAATGGTTGATTTAATTAAGGTAATTTTAATTATTTACTTTGAAGTTAATTGGGTAAGTGAATAAATGAGAGAACTATTCCATGTACACATAAACCAAAGTAAATATAGTCTGAAATTCGATTTCATCCGTCAATCTCTCAAATTCAAATTTGGTTTGATTTTTGCTCTCATTAGAAATACAGTAATTCAGTAATTTTATCGGTATATGAGGAGCCAAAAATTAGATTAATTGGTGGGTAGTATTAATTAAATAATTTTAATGCAGCAGGGGGGGAAACCAGTGTACAGTCAGTTTCAATATTAAGTGCCACCCCTAGAGAATAGAGTCTTGAAGTTAGACAACCAGAGTAATTGTTGTCTCAAAAAATAGTATTTCCACTGCAATATTAAAAAAAAATTTTTTTTTTTTTTTTTTTAATCTCTGTTTTTTTTAATTTTCCAGTCTATTTTCTAGGGGGGGGGTGTATATTGGAACTGGCTGTACCTTAGGGGGGGGAGGGAAAGCTTTAGCTCTCTGCGTGTTAAAAATCTGGTGTGACTGGCGCACAGCACACAACTTTCTCTTACCTTCGGTAATCGAAAGTTGTGTTCTGTGCTTGTCACACCAGATTTTTTGTGTCGACATGTATTTAGTTTCCGGCAGTAGGGTACATTCGATTTTCAAGATGTAAAATTTATAAGTATGGCAAAATGTTTATATTTTGTTACCATGGCAACCATTTCTCCTATCTTTCCTATGGAGCACAAGAGTAAAGTGGTCTTCAGAACGATTTCAAGCACAAAATGAGAATATACATTTTAAAGAGCAACTAAAAAATAATTGATATATGAATTTAAATCAAAATCGTTGGAGCAAATTTTGAGAAAATCGAAAAAAACTGAAAAAGTGCATCAGTAAAGTACTAGTACTCTTTGGCCGATTTTGATTCAAAAGCTTCTGTGTCACGGTCCCATGGGGGTGTTTAACTTAAATATAAAATTTCAACCTCCTAGCTCAATTCCTTCGTTCTTGAGATATTTGTCACAGACACACAGACAGACACACACACACACACACACACACACAGACAACCCACAGACAGACCATGTCGCGAAAACCACTTTTTTGGATTCAGGGGACCTCAAAACGTGAAGATCCATCAAAATCTCGACATCGAATTTTTGACATTAATCCAATACTTTCTCTCTATATATATATTACATATATACATAGGTAAGAGAAAGTAAAAAGTTAATTTATTTATTTTCTAGCACTCTGTTGTCTAACTTCACACTCTATTCTCTAGAGTAGCGTTAATATTGAAACTGACTGTACCTTAGGTGATGAAGTAAAGCTTTAGCTCTCTGCTGTGTTAAAAAATCTTTTTCAAAAACAAATAATAGATCTAACTATTTAATAAATGAAAATTTAAATTTTACGATTCAAAATAATATTCCAGCTCCATCAATTAACTAAAAGCCTATGCTAGTGTGACAAGTTCATTGGATTTTTTGTGTCCATATATATTTAATTTCTGCCAATAACTAAACAACAGGAGAATAGAATAGTAAAGGAGTGTGTTGGCGCAAAAAAAAAAAAATAACCTCCTCTCTGTTTTTGATCTCCTGGTATATTCTTTGGTAATGTATCATATTAAATTAAAAATTGGGGTCAAAATGGCCCCGGCAAGTCCCAAAATTAGCACCCCGAGACGCGCACCTTAAGAGGATATCTACCTCACAATGTAAGACTAATTAGTGCTGCGACCCTGTGGAGACTTTTAGAATTATAAGTATAATTTTTAAAGTTTCCACAAGAGTGCAGCACAAATCAGATATTTTATTCAATTATAAAGATTTTCTTTCTATACACAATATATAATGTATATTATAAATTACCAATGAATAATAGAAATAGAATAATAGATCAAAAAAAGAGAGAAGGTTATTTTTTTTTTTTTGGCGCCAACACACTCCTCTACTCCATTCTCCTGTTCACTCTTGTTACAAAAGTTATATTTTTTTTTATACAAATAAATTTATTAAAAAATAAAATTAAAACTTCTGAAGAATAAAAAATATATTAATAATTACATTCCATTGATTGATTATATTAATAAATACATTTGTTATCGTCTGTTATCGTTTTCTAAATTAAATACAATATTTCAAAGTTATTAATCGCCCCCGAGCTTGGCGTAGTAGGTAGCGTGCCTACCTCCTATACCAAACGTCGCGGGTTCGGACCCAGGCAGTCCGATGATGATTTTATTTAAGCCATTTGGATACCAGATGGCTTAAATAGAAATGCCTGAACCCCGAATATATATATCAATTACAACGGTTATCGTCTAAAGTCTTAAATGGCCTGAGTTGCCGAAAAGACTGTGTGAATGTGTGTGTGTGTGAGTGTGAATGAGAAAAAAGTGTGAATGTTTTTTTTTTTTATGCTTTATTTTTAACACTCAGAGAGACAGACCATTTTGCGGGACCCATTTTTTTGAACTCAGGAGGCCTTAAAATATCAAAATATGGGCATCGAATTTTTGACATGAATACAATACTTTCTCTATATATTAACATATACTATATAGGTAAGGGAAAGTAAAAATTAATTTTAATTTCAATAAGCTATTTTTTTAAAAGTTATATAAAATTGAGTTTCTGAATTCTTTTTAACAGTTTTTATGGTTCAATTAATGATAATGGAGATAATCTCTATATAATAATAATAATAATAATAATAATATGGTAAAATAAATATAGAATGTATATAGGCTAAGTTATGTGTAGACAAATTGCCATCGGCATTTGTATATTAGTAATAAATAGTCGTATTTGTATAATTATAGTCCTATGTGATGATAATTAAAATATCTAAAATTAAAATTCATAAAATAAAATTCATAAATAAATATCGTTTGTATAAATTTAAGGCTCGAGGCAAGATAATTTACAAGTTAATTTTCTAAAAAAGAATTTATAAACATTGCAAAAAATCGAAAATCGAAAATACAGTAGGCCTATAATACAATAGAATAATTTTTCAAATCTGCTAGATTCAACAAAATTATTAACAATTTTGGAATAATAGAAATTGTATTTAAAAAATTTGGTGTGACTGGTCGGATTAGATTTTTGGTATCGACAAATGTTTAGTTTCCGAGAGTACGGTGCTTTTGAAGATACAATATAAAATTTTTGAGATACAATATAAAATTTAAAAACATAGAAGAATATTTATATTCATTTCTCCTATCTTTCCTATGAGGTACAAAAGTGTGCTTCAAACAATTCTGAGATCAAAATGAGAATATACATTTTAAAGAGGACAAAAAAAAAAAAAAAATTGATTTACGAATTTTAATCAAAATTGTTAGAGCGAATTTTGAGAAATTTATAAAAACTGAAAAAGTACATCAATAAAGAGCTAGAGAGTACTCTTTGGCCGGTTTTATTTAAAAGCTTGCTTTCAAGCAACAGTGTGGTTTGTAACTTAAATATAAAATTCCACTCTAGTAGTTCGTTCCGTTCAAACTTTTTTTTTGATCACAGACTAATAAACATTTTGCGGGACCCACTTTTCCACTTTTTTGGACTCAGGGGACCTCAAAACATTTCTTTAATCATTAGTGTCCGACTTGACACGTTGTGTTTACTCTGAGATGTAACTTTCATAGGAATAATAATTCCCGTTTAGTTCTTCAGGAGTAAGCATCTCAAATAGAGTTGGATAATTTTTTACCATGAGGTGGATTTGAATTTGAGTTGTTTTCAACTCAAGATTTAAACATAACTGATTTATCCCCTCAGCTAGTCGCCTGCAGTGTATTTCCATCAAAATATCGACATTGGATTTATGACATGAATATCAGTACTTTCTCTCCCTATATACAGTATATACATGTATATCTATATATTTACAAAGGTATGAGAAAGTAAAAATGTAAAAAATACCATATTTGTTTTTGCCTTGACTTACATAATCAATTTTAGTCTGGTAATTTTTGTGAGTTGTTCAGTAATAATTGGAAAATATTTTTGAATAATAAATTTTAAATTGATTCTTATCTCTTCGAAAATTTAATTCCACCCCATTAAGATTTTCACCTCTCATCTTTAATTTGATTTAATTCCTTCCATACAGTAATTTTTTCTTTTCCTTAATTAAAAATTCCAATACGAATACAATTAAGTGTGTTTCGAGTTCTTAATTTAACTCAACTTCATTAATATAATAAGAGAAAAGAGAGAAGAGACGTCGAGGATTTTTTTTTTTTATCAACGAATAAATAAATATTAATTTGTCTTTTTTTTCCACTAATGGAAATCGTCCTTCTTTTCTTTTTCTCCTTTTCCGTACTCGTCGTCGTCGTCGTCGTCGTTGTTGTTGTTGTTGTTGTTATCTTTGTCTGAAGAAAGAATTCATTCAAGTGATTTACTATCGTTCTTCTTTTATTTGGTCTTATCGTCGGTTAATGTTTGTCGTTATCTTTCTTCCAGTGAGGTGCAAAAAAGAAAACGTAATTTATTGACGGTGTCAATTGAGAGATTGTGTCTGACCTGAAGAAAATGGAAGGAACGATTTTATGGGAGGACAATGTGGACAATCTTTTTACTTTCTCTTACCTATGTTAATTTATATAGAGAGAAAATATTGGATTCATGTCAAAAAATTCGATGTCGAGATTTTCATGGATATAGCCACTTTTTGAGGTTCCCTGAAAATGGTTTTTGTAACATGATCTGTCTGTGTCTGACAGTGAACAAAATATCTCAACAGCAATAAGAGCTAGAAGGTTAAAATTTTATATCTCAGTTAAGTACCTCCTGAGGCGTGAAAATAAGCTTTTGAACAAAATCGGCCAAAGAGTACTAGCACTTTACTGATGCACTTTTTCAGTTTTTTTTTAAAGTGAAACTTTTATTTCATCCAACGAATCATTTTCCAATTATTAAGTTAAGATTAAAAACGAGATTTTAATACCCTTAATTGAATAATTTTCTGAAAATTTTCAGTTAAACGCCTACGATCCGAAAAAAAGTTTCATTTGCATCGTGGTTTCATAAAACCACACAATGTTTTTTATTTTTCAATTTTCTCAAAATTAGCCCCAAAAATTTTGGTTAAAATTCAAAAATCAATTATTTTTTAAATGCTCTTTCAAATATATATTCTCATTTTGCCCTCAAAATTGTTTGAACCACACTTTACTCTTGTAATTCATAGTAGATAACAAAAAATAAATATTCTCCCATATTTAAAAATGTACATATTAAATTTTAATATAATGGCGAAACTAAATATATATCGACACAAAAAATCTGGTGTGACAAGCACGCGACCCAACTTTCTCTCACCAAAGGCAAGAGAAAGTTGTGTGCTGTGTGACAATTACACCAGATTTTTATTTAGGAGATCAATTATATATAAAGAGGTAAAATTTCTTTTTCTAAAAAAATTTTGTTATTAACTAAAATTTTAGAATATTTTTGAACAACATTCTATCATAGGCACTAGCTGAAACCTATTTAGACTATATTAGTTTTAGTGATTGAATATTTTTGAAATTAGATCCCCGGCTAATGGAGAATTAATGTTTGTATCAAAGTGTGACATTCGATCACACCCAAACACACCCTATATTGAATTAATTGTGTGATATTAATTGGTGTATTAGGTAATCATTTGTTAATTATCTCTTTTTTGAATTTTTTCCGGATGAATTAAAAAAGGTATTAGTAGCTGATTGCTCGCTCATAATAGATGTCTCCGATAAAGAGATTTCAAAGCAAATTATATAATTACAAAACACTAATAATTAGTAGAAAATGATAGAAATCAGAAGAAATTTGTAATAATCGTTTTGGAGATCGATTTCATTATCAGGCATATTGAAGCAATTTTTGGAAGAAAAGATGTTTTAAAAAATATAAATTAAAGGCCCCCCCCGTGGCTGAGAGATTAGAGCTGTTGACAAATGTCAATATTCGTAATCTTAAAGACAGGGGGCGCGGGTACGGATCCCAGTCAGACCGATGAATGCTTAAGAGGCCCAAAAGACAAAAAATTTAGATACAATATAGGGAAAGTATATTATTTAAATTTTTGATAGAATAAAAAAAATTAACAGCCTAGTTATATATCTATTTCGGAATTTTAAACTTATGTTCTTTAAAAAAAAAAAAAAAATTCTTATCGACGCTGAGCTGATGATGTAAATTAGATGAAAAAAGAATAATTAGAAATTTATATCCTATAAATATAAAATGATAATCACAAGAGAAGAGAAGAATTTCATCGAAAACATCAAAAACCTCTAGCAAAAAGTGAGATTCCACTTCAATAAAAAACCTCTAGTAAAAAGTGAGATTCCACTTAAATAAAAACATGATTATTTAAAAAGACATTCTAAAAAAAACTGTCTACCACAAATACCATTAATCAAAATTTAATTTTTTTTATTTTCCCTTTTGCCAGGAGCCATATAAATAAAAGACGTAAAGTCAAAAAAAGAGGTAAAGTCCGAAAAGTAGTCATAAAAAGACGTAAATTCCGAAAAAGACGTAAAGTCATAAAAAGAGGTAAATTCTGAAAAAGACGTCATAAAAATACGTAGTCATAAAAAGGCGTAAATTCCGAAAAAGACGTAAAGTTATAAAAAGACGTAAAGTCGGAAAAAGACGTAAAGTCGGAAAAAGACTTATCTGGACAACAATCAGTCATATCTCGAGACGCCGCCCGCCAGGGCCTAGCTAGGGTACGGTTGCCGAAGGCACCGGTAGCTAGTCAAAATTTAATTGGACTCTCAAGGTTACCCCAGCTCAAATTTTAATTTTAAAGGCGTTCAACCATAAACTAGCAACCGATTATCTAACTTTCACTATTTTTCTCTTATTTATTATTGGTTTTTTACTTTCTTTTATTTGAAATTCCTGTCCTGATCCCCGTTTATTTACCCAAGGTACTTAAGCGTTCGAAGGAACACACCTCAAACCCAACCGGCCTCTGGCCGTAGCCATTTACCGGCACCCCGAGAAGTTACATTATTTCCTATCTCTAACTCCTCCTGCGTTCGTTTCTAGCTAGTGAACTAATCCTTATCCTCCCGGTTCCTTGGGCAATCCCACTGAGGGTTTAATATCCAGAAAGTCTTTGTAAAATATCTCAAATCATGTCGTTCACATTGAAAATTAATAATTAATTTAAAGTTTGAAAAAAATATTTATATTTTACATACCACTGCGCTCAATATGGAATAAGGATGATGATAATAGACTCAACTCACCTGTAACAAAAAGAAATCTTTTATTAGCATATAATTTAAGTGAATTTGTTAATATAGTAATACTTTATGTATAAATAATGAAGCAATTTTGGAATTTTTAATGGATAAATCGTGTTTTAAAAGGAATGTAAAGTATTTGAAAAATTCATTTTTTTTCTACTCTTCTAATTAAATTAAATTAATAAAAAAAAAAAAAAATATGATGATATTCGAAACCACTAAAATGAAGAGGTATTCGTGCTGGAATCTGCGATTCATTTTAAGAAAATAAATTCTTGTTTGTATAAAAAAATTTTTTAATTAAAAAATAAAAGCTTTAATAATAGTCTAGATGAAAAAAAGTTTGTGTAGGTAATCTTAGAATTTGCTTATTTTTTTAAAGCTATGATGAAGTTTATTATGATGCCTTTTTTAGGCAATCAGAAAGCTTATTTTGGACTGTGACGTCTGTCATTGTGTTATTTTTAGAACACACAATCATGTTAAATAAAAAGGTATATTTAATACTAATATCTTATTCAAATATAAAAAAAAAAATTGTTTATCATAATTTTTTAATTAGTCAAAAAAAATATTATAATCTATTCATTTAAAAACACATTGAATTGGCTAAGTTATCCGAGATACAAATTTAGAAGCTACTTAACTCCAAAAGGAGTCTTAAATAACTTCTATTTTTTTTATTTTGAATAAATAAGGTAGAAATTTCATTGAAAGGGTCAGGGTCGGATAGGCAAAAGGGCATATGCCCCAAGGAATCCTTTATTCAACCTCGAGATTTTGATGGATAAGTGGGTTTTGAGGACTCCGAATATGATACGATCAATTTTCCAATCCATCTCCTTTCAACTCAAATATTACATACAGAATATGAATTAAGAGGCTAAAAAAAGAGTATTTTATTTCTTTCTCAAGTTGGAAATCGAATTTCATAATTATCAAATCTATATGACATTCTTCTTGTTTGATTTAAGGCTTTTGATTCCATTAAAAAAAATGGGAATTTAATAACACCGGGCCTTTTTTTTAATCCCTTCTTTATTTGACCTTTCAATTTCAATATTTTCCATTTGATTATGTTCTTTTTTTATATAAAGCTTGAAATATGAGAGAGAAATTCTGAATAGGGTTTAAATTTCAATATCGATTTTAATAAATGTTAAAAAATAATTAAAATTAGGATATACTAATTAACGTGTTTTTTTTTTTTAGCTCATGTAGAAGAAAAAATGAGGGATGATATTCGGTGGTAATTGAATTCAAATGCAGATATTATTATTATTTTAATAAAATATGCTAATAGGGAATGGAAAATTTAATTCAATAATAAAAAATCAATGCATATTTTATTTAAAAAAAAAAAATATGGGGAGACTGGTCCTATGAAGTAACAGGAGTAAAGTGTGCTTCAAAAATTTTGAAGAAAAAAATGAAAATTTACCTATTATATTAGAGGAGTGTTTGTCAAACTATTAGGAGCTCCGAAAGAGTTTTAGTAAGTCTAAAATTTTGCGATACACTTACGAATAGTACTGTATAGTTCGCAAATGTAATATTATTGGCAATATATCTGGAAAGAGCAAAAAATAATACTTTATTTTTTTTATAAAGAATTAAATTCAAGTAAGAAAACACAAGATATTTTGTTTCAAATGTGTTATACTCACAGTCAGAAGTGAATTACACAAACCATTCAGAATGTAATACACTTCTGAGGCAAGGGCGGATACAGGGTGGAAAAGGGGGCAATTACCCCCTCCCTCGAGACTTGAGGAAAATATATATTTTTTGGGAAAAAATTGTATTTTTAATATAAAATTTTAAAGACCAATACTTAAAAATTTGATTTGTATATATATATTCTGGTAGACAACTACAGAATACACCTTTGAATTACAGATAATAAGAACAAATTGGGTGCTCTGCGACCAGTCACACCAGATTACTCCCCCCCCCCCGAGAAACTCCTCTGGATCCGCCACTGTTCTGAGGATAAGACATCATGCGTCGAAATACATATCAAGTGTTTATATTAATAAATTATTGAAACAAAAAAACTTTGTGTTTCCTTGCTTGAATTTAATTCTCTGATTAAATCATAATGTTTCAACTAGAGCCAACGGTTACCAATTTAAAATTAATATACTTGTTATTGATCGCGACATATAGTTTGAGAAACACTGAAAAGTAAAGTACTAGTCCTTTTTGACCGATTTTGTTCAAAAAGGGGTACAAACGGCGCACAAGTGCCGATATCTGATATGTTCGGGAGTGGAGCCTTGTGGTTAGGCAACCAAAATGCTTAGCCGTTAGGCGTGTTGCATTAAAAGTAGCTTTTCCCATTCATTTATATAATATTAAAAAAAGGAAGAATTATGTGCGCCGACTGTATATTTTATTTATTTAAAAGGATGTTGGCCACCAGCCATTTTCGCCACCGATATGTGCCGACTGTACGTAACTTGAATATGAGTAAAAAATTTCAATCTTATTGAGTTGTTCTTTGATATATTTTGTTCAGAGACCCACACCTATAGAATTTAGGGATCCTCAAAACGTTTATTTCCATTAAAATCTCAACATGAAATTTTTAACACGATTGGAAATACTTTTACAATATATACCGTATGACATATTATTTAAACGAATATAGGTAAGTGAAAGTAAACAAAATTTGAAATATAAATAATAATTAAATTGATAAGTGAAGCCCTTTCTTCCTCTTTTATTTAAATTATATTGACTAACAATTTATTTAATAAATAAATATAAATGGAGGACAGTAAATTCCCAAAAAACAATAAAGAACATTAAAACAAATAATACACTCAAAAATTCCATCTTTTCTGATTTCCCTTTTATATTTTCCGAAGTGAGTTAATATGTAAATAACCAAGTAAAAACATAAAAAAAACAAGTATATCGGTGAAGTTTGAGGATGGAGAGGGGGGGGGGAGGGGGAGAGGAGTGAGAGTATCAATATCTCTTTTTTTTATATAAATTGAAATTAAATGTTGGAAATAATTTATCAAATGTATAAATATAATAATTAATTTGAGGGTTTTGTATGCGTGACTGAAAGAATGATCAACGAGGTAATTACAGCTTTGTTTATTTACATGAGAACATAAATAGAAAATGGGTAAATAAAAATTGATCGTGGTTTAATGATGGTTGTATTTTAACTGAATACTGAATAATATAATGTTTTTGAAAGGGTGATTTATTAATTAATTAATTTTAATCATCATAATAAAAGATGTTGATTTTTTTAGATTATTATTTTGCTTTGTTAGTTTTACTTTCATGAATTGTTACAATAATAAGCCTTTTACACCAGGCATAACATAATAACCATTGTTATGAACAAAGATGCTGAAAGATTTAAAAAAAAAAAAAACCTTTAGCAAGATAATTAGAACCTTTTACAAAATAAATTTAAAAAAAAAAAATAAAATTTGAATTTTTGTACCGTCAAAAATTCAAAAATAATTTAATTTGCTTTAGAAAATGTTTAATAGAATTAGTTCCTGGTTGACCGAGCCGGGGCTCGTACTATTCGAGGGGCGTAATTTAATTTGTATAGAAGAAATGGGAAAATATTTAAAATTTGAGAAAAATCGTTAGAGGGAATTTCGAAAAAATTGGAAAAAACTAAAAAAATACACCAGTAAAGTACTAGTACTCAAGGTTTTCCGAAGACGAGACTTAGCGCAATTTGTTTTCTATACCGGAACTAGGAAATATTTAAAATTTGAAAGAAATCGTTTTAGGGAATTTCGAGAAAAGTGGAAATAACTACATTGATTTGACCTGTCATACAATAATTCGTTTATTTTAGAAAATATTGTAATTGTCTTGTAAAAGGTTATAATTACATGTATAATACAATAATAGTAAAAGTAACAAGCCAAATTAAAATTTCTCCAAATCGTTTACAACCATTTGGAGTAAAATTTGAATTTTTAAATTTTTTGACTTTCATGTTGAAATTTAAACCAGTTTATCTACTAATTTCGTTGTTTGCCTCAGGCTAATTTCCTTTTAACAATTTATTCCGAGAAAATTCTGTGAATTTGTTAATGAATAATAAACATGCATTCTATGAAATATTTATTTTTTTAATATGTTATATTAAAACGCTTAATATTTAATTTTACTTTATTATGAAAAGGCAGAGTTAAAATAAACTTTTATAAATTGTTAGTAATTACTGTACTACAGTAATATACCAAAAAAAAAATTTGAAAGCCAATAACTAGCCGTAACCAGATGATTTTTTCGAAGGGGGGGGGGGGGGAGGGGGGTGAGGAAATCCCCCACTCTCAAATTAATAAATTTTAAAGAATATTTATTATTATTATTATTATTATTATTATTATTATTATTTTTTTTTTACATTTTCCTTACCTACTCACATACACACAGTCTTTTCAAGCAACTTAGGTCATTTAAGACTTTTAACGATACTCGTTATTTGTAAATATATCTATTGGGGTCCATGCATTCTTATTTAAGCCATTTGGTATTCAAAGGCAGGCGCGCTACCAACTACGTCAAGCCCGAAGGCTTTTTATTATTTCTAATATTATTTAAAATTTTAACATCATGTTTCTCTCTTTTTTTTTTTATATAAAATTTTTCGGGATGAGTTGAGGGTTAAGCTTTGTTTAAACGATAATTAGGTTGTTGTTTATACTATTTGGTCTGAAGTAAGGCTGAACGCACACCAATTGAGCAAAAACGTTTTCGGACAAAACCTTTTTGACTAATCGTGCTTAAAACTATTTTTCCAATGCTTTTCTATGGGTCAACGCACACCGAGGAGGCAAAATACAATTGAGCATAATTCAACATCATTGAACAAAATGTTTTTTCCTTTGAGCGTTTTGCTCAATCGGTGTTCGTTGGTATTGAACAAAACGTTTGACTCTTGGACAAAACGTTTTGTCCGAAAACGTTTTTACTCAAATGGTGTGCGTTCCGCCTTATGATGTCTTCAAAATATTTTGATATATAAAACGATCAATGCATTTCATTCCTGAATTACTTCACTTTAGGCTGAACGCACACCAATTGAGCAAAAACGTTTTCGGACAAAAGGTTTTGTCCAAGAACCAAACGTTTTGCTCAATGCCATGGCACACACCGATTAAGCAAAACGCTTAAAATGGTAAAACATTTTGTTCAATGATGTTGAATTATGCTCAATTGTGTTTTGCCTCCTCGGTGTGCGTTGATCCATAGAAAATCATTGAAAAAACAGTTTTAGGCACGATTAGTCAAAAACGATTTTGTTCAATTGGTGTTCGTTCAGCCTTAGAGTCGAAGAGAATAGAAAATTTAAAAAAAAATTCATTAGGGTTAAAGAAAGAGAGATATTTAATAATCCTCTACTAATTGATAAAAGTTGAAAACCGAAACCTCTTTTCATTTGTTTCAACGATTCAGTGTCCAATTTCCAATCTGGTTGTACCTTAATAAAAATGTATTATATGACACGCAATTTTATTATTATGCCTGCGAAAGAAAAAGTCTCTCAGCACAACTCATTTGGACTTAATTGGTTTCGATTATTTTTTGTGCTTATTATTATTATACTGTAGTTAAGCCTAAAAAGAATTTTTTTTTATTTCAAGTTTTATAAAAATTGTGAAAAGAGTTACTAATCCATTCATTATTTTCTAGAATATACAGTAAGCTTACTTTAATAAAAATATTCGATTCAGTTGGTAAAATTTTTGATAGACCTATTGTTATTTAATAAAAATTTATTTTGCGCATGAAGCCAAGTGAAATGCATCCCTGCCACAATCGGCTCAGAAATTCTATAATCTAAATGAATTCTATTTCCTATTATATAGGTTGATTTTTTTGTTTTAATTAATTCCCTCATCTGTACCCTTTACATGGAATCGTCGAAAAACGAACGCGTTTGATAGATACAAAAAAAAAAAAAAAAAAATTCATGATGCTGAATTCTCAAAAAAGAAACTGATATAGGGAGGAAAGAAGGAAAAAAAATATTTTATTTCAACTCCATGGATATTTTGATACATTGAGATGCATTTTCCCATATAATACAAAATCTGTACCGTGTACATATTAATTTTAATATTTTTATAAATAATTTACATGTGTCTAATTAAAATTTATAAACTACAATTAAAAAAAAAAAAATTGTAAATAGAAACTACACAAAATAATTTGAAATTTTTTTTAAAGAATAAACCCATTGTTTTTTTTTTTTTTAACTATACATTAACACGTTGACTGCCACGACCATTCTCAGAATTCCGGTCTAAAAGCCAATTGCATTTAATCATTTTATATTATTAAAGACTATAATTATATTACATAGTAATCATCAAAAAGCATAGAAAATGTATTTTTTTAAAAAAATAGGCCTACGAATTATCTCGTAGTTGGCTTATGTAACAGAAATCTCTTCGCGGAAGCCAACTACGAGTTAATTCGTACACAGACAAGTTTAGACTTGTCGCTTCGCTAAAGCTGAATCAGATATATGCGTTCATATTCGTCAGTAGTATATCAGATATTGTCGAGTGCTTCACATTTACGTCTTTCTTGAGTGTGTTGTTTTATAATTATTGTTAAAAATTATCAAGAAACCAATATGGATAAGAAAAGACCACTGACTGAAAAAAATTTCTGTTCATGTCGCCAACATTGATTTTTTGTTCTCTTCCCAGAAGCCATCTATCCATATTAGCACTGATATGCTACGAGTTTAAGCGAGCTACGCGACAATGGCAAGTAAACACAGTACGAGATAACTCGTAGTCGGCGTCCTAGCAAGAACGGAATATACGAGTTATCTCGTAGTTGCAGTCAACGTTAAATTATAAAATGATCCTATAAAAATAACATTCCTAACCTTAATTAAAAAAAAAAAATTGGTGGTGTGTTATAAAAGAGAAATTTGAATTCAAAATGACTGGTAAATGAAGAGGTTATAATTTTTATCTGATAAATGAAAGAATAAAACATTTAGTTCAAATTTTATTCCCATTTTTAATAACAATATCTACTTTTTTTTATTAACTTTATACATACAGTGATTTTTTTTAATTGCATTTTTTCGCCCAGCAAATTTGATTACCAAGTTCTTTAAAAGATAATTGTGAAGATAGGATGATAACAGAGAGAAAGAGTTGGCTCACAACTCGTAATAGCTTTAGTAATAAACATTTGAGATCATTAAGCTTTAAGGAAGCTAAATGAAAAATTTTTAATATTTAAACTTATCTTAAAAAGAGTAAATGCAAATTGATATAGTAGAACTTGCTGATATATTATTATTATTATTATTATCCTTCGAGCTTGGTGTAGTTGGTAGCGTGTCTACTATATCGAAAATCGCGGGTACGGACCCCAGGCAATCCGATGATTTTATTTAAGTCATTTGGATACCAAAACAAAACTTCGTCTAATAATTTAAACAGACATTCATTTTAATATATTCATAAAGAAGCAAACTGTGTATGTTATCTCATAAATAGGCAAAAAACGTAAATGAGACTACTTTATTAATGAAAGTTGATTGAGTAGAGGAAATTAATTTATACCACCCATCCCCCTCCTGTGGTCAAGAGGTTAAAATCATTTGGATACCAAATGGTATAAATAAAAGTGACTGAAGAATTTGTATCATAATAAATATATTTATATTGTTTAAAGGTCTATATGACCTAAGAAAAAAAATTAAAAAAAATATGGTGTGACTGGTCGCACTAGATTTTTTGTGTAGAGATATATTTAGTGTCCGACAGTACAGTGCATTTGAATTCAAGATGTATAATTTACTAGACGCAAAGCCCCGCCTTCGGCGGGGCTTTCCGTCTAGCCGGAGGCTGCGCCCCCTGGACCCCCCCTGCTCGCCTTCGGCTTATATACATACCGGTACATACATTTTCCCTTTTCATTTTTATATATAGAGTTTATTTTAACGGTTAATTATTCATGAACTTAAGATTTTTTCTGAGTTATATCCCTTCCGGGACTCTCCCGGTACACAGACACGCCGATATTTTAGAATTCAAAATGTAAATAAATAAAAAAAAATCGTAAACATGGGTAAATATTTATATTTTGTTACCATGGCAACCCTTTCTCCTAATTTTTATTTTTTTCTTATTTTAACGGTTAATTACTCATTAACTTATTGTTATTTGTGAATTAAAACCTGTCCGGGATTCTCACAAACATACACAAAAAATTTCATCAAAATTGGTTCAGTCGTTTAGGAGGAGTTCAGTCACATACACACGTACAGAAGAATTATATATATAAAGAAGATAAGCATGGGAGAATATTTATATTTTGTTACCATGGCAACCATTTCTCCTATATTTCCTATGAATTACAAGAGTAAAGTGGTCTTCAAAAGATTTCAATGGTAAAATGAGAATATACATTATAAAGAGCATCTAAAAAAATAATTGATTTTTGAATTTTAATCAAAATATTTGAAGCGAATTTCGAGAAAAAAAAAAAAAAAACTGAAAAAGTACATCAGTAAAGTACTAGTACTCTTTGGCCGATTTTGATTAAAAGCTTATTTTCACGCCCTAAGTGGGTGACTAACTAAAATACGAAATTTCAACCTCCTAGCTCAATAAATTCATGCTTTAAATTGAGCACAGACAGACCATGTCGCGAAAACCACTTTTTTGAATTCAGGGAACCTCAAAACGTGTATATCCATCAAAATCTCGACATCGAATTTTTGACATGAATCCGATACTTTCTCCCTATAAAGGCCTATATATTACATATGTACATAAGTAAGAGAAAGTGAAAAAGCAAGTATGTTTCTCCATTTATTCCATTATGTTGTAATTTTATTTACTTATTTAAACTTCCCTCTCTATCTCAATTTAATAAGTAAAAAATCTGGTGTGACTGGCGCACAGCACACAACTTTCTCTTACCTTCGGTAATCGAAAGTTGTGTACTGTGCTTGTCACACCAGATTTTTTGTGTCGACATGTATTTAGTTCCCGGCAGTAGGGAATATTTGAATTCAGATGTAAAATTTATAAGTATGGGAAAATATTTATATTTTGTTACCATGGCAACCATTTCTCCTATCTTTTCTATGAAGTACAAGAGTAAAGTTTGCTTCAAACAATTTTGAGGGCAAAACGAGAATATACATTTGAAAGAGTATCTAAAAAATAATTGATTTTTGAATTTTAATCAAAATCGTTAGAGCGAATTTTGAGAAAATAGAAAAAAACTGAAAAAGTACATCAGTAAAGTACTAGTACTCTTTGGCCGATTTTGATTAAAAGCTTATTTTTCCGGTCCCGGGGGAGTTTAACTTAAATATAAAATTTCAGCCTCATAGCTCAATTCCTTCATGCTTAAAATTGAACACACACAGACACACACACAGACAGACCATGTCGCGAAAACCACTTTTTTGGATTCAGGGGACCTCAAAACGTGAAGATCCATCAAAATCTCGACATCGAATTTTTTGACATGAATCCAATACTTTCTCTCTATATATATTTACATATATACATAGGTAAGAGAAAGTAACAATAATCAAACCAACCCCCTTAATTTTATCAAAAATTAATTTATTCATTCTATATCTATAAGATAATAAAATTTAAGGAAAAGTTTAATTTTAACAAAATTATTTTTCAAAGTTTGTAAATGCTAAAATGATTACTATGCAAGTATTAAAATTTTATTAACCTCTCTCTCTCTCTCCCGCCCCACTTAATTCTCTTATCAATGTTAAACCGAGAGAAAATCATCATCAATAGACGTAAAGACAAAGATAGAGGGAGAGAGAGAGAGGTTAAAAGCATCGTGCCTCGTAGTTGTTAGCGATAACGCCCTTTCGCCCTTAAAATCCTACATTTATGGCCTGGTGTTAATTCAAAGACCCTATGGAAGGTCATTTAAAATGAAACTCGGTACATTAGTGTATATATGCTGCATGGTGTGGGGACAGGTCATCAACTACATTAAATAAATTGGAAATTGATATTCCCTGTTTGTATATTGAAAGGCGAGGAATTTTACAAATTGGTTGTATGAGTGTTTTAGTTTTGATTACGTTTTGATCTATAATAAATTTGACTTCTTTTTACGAGTAAATTTTTTTTACTTTCTCTTACCCTATATATGAAATATATAGAGAGAGAAAGTATTGCGATCATGTCAAAAATTCGATGTCGAGATTTTGATGGATATACATGTTTTGAGGTCCCCTGAGTCCAAAAAAGTGGGTCCCGCAAATTGGTCTGTGTGTGTGTCTCTGTGTGTGTGTGTGTAACGATTTTTAGCATGAAGTAATTGAGCTACCGGATTGAAATTTTATATTTAACTTAGGTACCTTCCCAGACGCTCAAAATAAGCTTTTGAACAAAATCGGCAAAAAAGTACTAGTACTCCTGAAGATGGGTTAATAGCCCGAAATATATCGAGTTAGAAATTCTAGATTTCTTTCATTTAGAACTCAATTTGAAACCTCACATATTCTAAATAATTTTTACCTCTATAGAGGTAAAAATTGTTGAAATTTGAAATATTGAAATTATTAAAAAGTACTGATACTATAGTATCAGTACTTAACTTATGTACTTCTTTATTTTTTCCGATTTTCTCAAAATATGAATTTAAGCTAGGTTTTGTCTTTGGGATACTTCGATATGCAAATGAAGAATAAACCATACTCTATTAATAAATTTATAGCTATAAGTAAAAAAAATTTGTAAACATCTGTAATTTTGAAAAAATATTCACTTTTCGAAAAAAAATGTAGGCCTATAAGAAAAATTTCTTCCATCTAGCTCATTGGTTTTGAAATGTTTACAGACAAACAGACATAATTCAAAAAAATGATTTTTTTCGGACTTGTCGAGATTCACCAAAATCGCGAGGTCTAATATTTTGATGATTAGAATACTTTTCATATACCATAATGTAAAAAAAAAAGAAGAAAAATGTATCACTTTTTTTGTACTTTTAAAGAAACGTTAGTTTATATATATATATATACTGGTATATATTTTTTTTTTCATTAAATGTTTCCTCGTCAATGCCTATATACGCTATTATGAAGAAGAAATAAGATGAAAATGTGATTGGCAATCAGAAAAGTTAATCAAAATGTCAAAGTCCATTTTTGCACCTGTTGCTTATTGAAGGAATATAATAGTGTAATCATTTTTATTAAAAAAAAAGAAGAAAAAAAGAAAACAAATGTCAGAATTCAATTTTTAAAGAGGAAAGAATGAAATGAAAATGGATGAATGATAATTCCAGCTTCCACTCACTCACTCACACACGTACAATCACAAAGCAAACAAGATTTCATTATAAGAGCACTCTCTTGCTCTCGCTATTCTTTTTTTTTCTAAGGTAAAAAAAATCTTATTTTAAGATATATTTCAATTTCCTCTATCATTTTTTCGAAATTATTTATAATATAAGAATGTAAATTTAATTTATGAAATTAGGAAATTTACTCTCCTTCTGGAGGAACTGTTACGTGATATAAATATAAAAAAATTTATTTAAGAGAAGAGAAAAGAAACTAAACTACTAAAAAAAAGTTCAAATTATACTGTATTATTTATTAAAAAGAAAAATTATAATCTTCAAAAATTTGAGGGACAATTTATTGAAATAAAATCCTAATTTTACTTTTCAGTTTTTCATTAAATTAAAATTATCTTTAATCTTTTTTTTTGTAGATTGTAGACGAGCAATTGCATCAAATTTAAAGTTTTAAATTTCCCTCTCTGACAGCCCAATCAGCAAAGGGTTGTCACATTGGAGGTGAATTGTTACTGCTAAATATATAAGTATTCATAATTACAAAAACCTTTTCAGCTACTGCGGCCATTAGGGTTTAGAATTTTATTTATTTAAAATACATAGTACCGATGACTACCGGGGGACGTTCCACACGCTGATTGCTCGGGGTCACAAATCCCGCCTCGCTTAACGATTGTGGCTACTGTTGCTCTTCTCCGTTGCCAGGCCCCTATTTAATTATAATTAAAACGTGTTGAATTTTGATTTAATAAAAACCGAAATGTTGAACATTTGGAAATTGATTCTGAATTTTGTAATTTATTTTTAACTAAGGGGCATAGCTAGGGGATTGTGATTGTATTGAGTTACAAAATCAAGAACCAGTTTTTTCGGAGAAGAGCAACATCCACCACATTCGTCAAGCACGGTGAAAGATCGGGATTGGTGACCTCAAGCAATCCGCATGTGGAACCTCCCCGGTACTATGAATTTTAAATTAAATAAATAAAATTCTAAAGAAGGTTTGTAATTATAACAGAGCTATCACAGAAAGTAAAAAATATTCTCAAAGTAACATAGTCAAATTATTTCGGTAACCTAGGGGTCTTGAAGAAGAAGTCAGTCAACGGCTAGTTAATTATAAAATTATAGGGCTTATTTTTTTTTTTTGACATATCTATTTCGATGTTTTGATAGCAACTCCTTATCTAAATTAGTGTTTGGCTCTGAAAAAATTTTCAAAGATCAGACAGACCAAGTAGTGAAGATAGACTGTTGCTATCAAAACATCGAAATAGATATTTATTTTAAATAAAAGAAAGTAAAAAATAATAAGATCTATAATTTTAAAATAATTTATATTTTTACTTTCTCCTACCTCTATATATATGTTAATATATAGAGAGAGAAAGTATTGGTTTCATGTCAAAAATTCGATGTCGAGATTTTGATGGATCTTCACGGTTTGAGGTCCCCTGAATCCAAAAAAGTGGTTTTCGCAACATGGTCTGTCTGTGTGTGTGTGTGTGTGTGTGTGTGTGTGTGTCTGTGAACAAAATATCTCAAGAACGAAAAGAGCTAGGAGGTTGAAATTTTATATTTAAGTTAGGTACCCCCATGGGACGTGACACGAAGCTTTTGAACAAAATCGGCCAAAGAGTACTAGTACTTTACTGACGCAATTTTTCAGTTTTTTTTTCGATTTTCTCAAAATTTGCTCCAACGATTTTTTTTTAAATTCAAAAATCAATTATTTTTTAGATGCTCTTTAAAATGTATATTCTCATTTTGCCATTGAACTCTTCTGAAGACCACTTTACTCTTGTACTCTATAGAAAAGATAGGAGAAATGGTTGCCATGGTAACAAAATATAAATATTTTCCCACACTTATAAATTTTACATCTTGAAATTCGAATGTACCGTACTGTCGGAAACTAAATACATGTCGACACAAAAAATCTGGTTTGACAAGCACAGTACACAACTTACGATTACCGAAGGTAAGAGAAAGTTGTGTGCTGTGCGCCAGTCACACCAGATTTTTTATACTGTAAAGAAGCCTAGACCGACATATCAGTAAATTAAAAGCAAGGTGATACGGTTTCTAAAACTAGAAATTCTAAATTTAATAAACACAAAAATTTTTAAATTAATTATTAAGTGAAAGGTAGATAGAGAGAAAGGGAGAGAGAGAGAGAGAGAGAGAGAGAGAAAATGGAATAGTATGAATTTCAAAGCGCATCTGTTTTTAATGTAATAATAACTGATATAACTTGGCTGGGTGGTAATTCCAGACTCTAATTATGAAGGGGATGTTTCTCTTTCTCTCCCAAGGGAGTGCTCAAAGATATTTCCCACCCCATTAATGCCAATTCCCCGACCCTTTCAAGAGCCTCACTAAGAGCTTTTAGTCGTTCTTCTTGATTTGCCAGCGAGCAAATCTAGCGGTCACCAAAAAAAGGAACATAAAAAAAAAGTTTATAAATCTGATAGAGCTATTCATTATCTGTTATATCAACTTATTTATTAATTAGCCACTCAATCACAAAAGCAAATATAAAATATTTTTTCTCTAATTAAAATTATCCGCTTATCTATATTTATTTAAATTACTAACTTTGTCCTACGGATTATAAAACCAGAGGCATGATTTATTAACTCTAAAAAAAAGTAGAACAAAAAAAAATATAAAAAATAAAAATTAAATTATTTTTTTTTTATTTATATTTTTTTTTTATAAATAATTTTTAATTTATTTTTTAATTTTTTTTTTTTTTCCAAAAATAAATAATTTTTTTTAAATATTTTAAAAATTAAAAACTTTTGTTATAAAAAAACATTTTTATAAAATTTTTTAAATATAAACACTTTTTAATATAAAAAAAAAATTTAAAAAAATATATATAGTGTTTAATTTTTTAATAAAAAAATTTTAAAAAAAAAACCCAAATTTTTAATTTTATATTTAAAATTTAATTTAAAAAAATTTTCAAGAAAACCAACGGTCGAAAGTTTAAATCTTATTAGAACGTTTAGTTTAACAATCGTAAAAAAAGTCAAAGATAATTTTTGCTCTTGTTTCATAATGGTTTATGTAAATAATAATTATCTTTAATAACAAATACATTAATCTCATTCAACTGTTTTTTTTTTTTTTTTTTTTTTTTTTTAACACACTTTTTCTCATTCACACTCACACTCGCACAGTCTTTTCGGCAACTTAGGCCATTTAAGACTTTAAACGATACTCGTATTTATATAATATATATTTATTTGGGGTCCAGGCATTCTTATTTAAGCCATTTGGTATCCAAGTGGCTTAAATAAAATCATTGGACTGCCTGGGGTCCGAACCCGTGACGTTTGGTATACGAGGCTAGCACGCTAACCTCTACGCCAAGCCCCGAGGGCCATTTAACTGTTTAGGCCTTAAGACGAGCTTAATTATTTTTTACTTTCTCAATTATAGTATATATCATGTTATTGTTATTAAAACAAATATTAATAATTGTTTATTTATCAGAAATCAAAAAGTCAATTAATTTTTTTTGAGAATCCTAAGGATTCCAAGGATTATTAATGATGATGAATGGATGAAAAGTAAAAGTTATAAAAATACGAGGGCCATCTTGAAATTCGAATGTACTGTACTGTCGGAAACTAAATACATGTCGACACAAAAAATCTGGTGTGACAAGCACAGAAGACAACTTTTGATTAGTGAAGGTAAGAGAAAGTTGTGTGCTGTGCGCCGTGCCAGTCACACCAGATTTTATATTATTAACATACAAAATAGACATTGTCACACTACCATGTTAGATATAGTTCATATGTATTTGGTAGTATGTATTTTTTTAATTTTCATGAACAGTCACACCAGATTTTTTGGTGTGACAGCATAGAACACAACTTTTGATTACTGAAGGTAAGAGAAAGTTTTGTGCTGTGCGAACAGTCACACCAGATTTTTGGAACGAAGTTCTTTAACGCGGCTTACGCAGGGTGAAATGGGAGAAAATGTAACGTAACAAAAACGCGTTCCTAACAAAAATGCGTTCCCAGCGCCCGAGCGACGGCGGAGGAAAGCGAGATTAGCCGAAGTCTTGGCGAGGCCACGCCCACCTCCTTCTCTTTATTTCCTTCTATCGAATGACACATTTAAATTTAAAAATTTGAATTTTCGAGCGGACAGAATAGAATTGTATGTGTTGATAATAATTCAAAGAGAATATCATTTATTTTGGTAAGAGAAAGTAGAACGTCAGGTTTTGAAGAAACAAAATTTATATAGATTTTTTTTTAAACATAATCTTGGGTGAGATTTGGGATGGGATTTTGTTGCGAACTTCATCGCTTGAAGCAATTTGTAATCGGGTGTCTTCTATAAGATATCGCTTATCTGGTTATGATTATCTTTGTCTTTGCCTGGTTCGGGTTGGGCTTAAAAATTTTATTAAAAATACAAACGAGAGAAATATCAAGAAGACTATAAAGAGAAGTATGTTGCAGAATATAGCCAGCAGAGAAGAAATAGCAGACTAGTCTTAGCAAGGGTAATTTGACGTCCTATGAATGTGTCAGTGAACCAATTTTATTTAAATTAATCAAATACGCGTTTAGGATTTATAATATTTATACACATACCTTTTAATATATTTATACAATCAAAAAATATATTAAATAAAAAGAGAAGAATGGTAAAAATGTATTACTTTTTTTTTTTTTTAATTAATAAAAACTTTTTGAATGGCTTTCAATTATACTTTCGATAGCTTGATATGTAATTTTCACTATTGGAATAAATTTTTTTTTAAATAATTTTTTAATTAAATAATATCATTTTAAAAGGAAGTCATGCACAATGATTGGATTGTTTTGTTTAAATATTTTTTTTTTTTTTCAATAAATATTCGTACTATTAGATTAAAACTTTTTTAATAATAATATTATTATAAAAATTTATATTCCCTAACATAATACCAGTGTATTTTTTTAAATTAGAAAAAAATAAGATTTTTTGTTCTACTTTGTATTAGTCACCTCTCTAAAAACAACTCCCAAGTATCCGCCCTTGATGGTTAGTTTAATTTTAAACGATTTCTCTGCTTGGAGAAAATATTTTTTGAAACCCTTGCTGGTGAGCACGCCCGCTGACAGGGGAAGGGGGTCTAAGTCATGGGAATGAACATGAAATTAATAAATAAGTAGAACTCGGTCATTTAAGCACAATAGTTATGAAAAATCGGCGTAGAAATTTTTTTTTTGAACGTAGGCAAATAAATAAAATTTGTATAGGCTACAGACAAAACTTTTCTTTAGGACAAACATGCAGGGGTCCCGACCTAGTCTGTTTAGGTCCGTTGTAGTAAGGTTCTCCTTATTATACTGTACAAAGAAAAGTTAAAACAACTAGGTTTCTCTGACAAAATGGAAATTTTACCAGATAAAAAAAAGGTATAATCGAATATTTTTTTTCTATTTCGATTATTTTTTCCATAATCGAAATAATCGATTAATCGGAATAATCGAAATAATCGATTAATCGGAATAATCGAAATAATCGATTAATCGGAATAATCGAAATAATCGATTTTTCTTTTGCATAATCGAACACGCCTAGTCCTAAAAAAAAAAAAATTGGCCTACTAAAGAGGAGTTGCGTAATCTTTAAACTACTGGCCTACCAGGGAAGTTATTGGTGGCTCCCCGACCAGTCACAACCACCTATATGACAATTTATAAGTTTAATAATTTAAGGATTATTAATTTTGTATTTTTTTTTTTTTAGGGCCTATTAAAAATTATTTTCAATAATTAATAATATTCAATTAATCAAATAAATATTAAATGAATTTTTCGTTTGATATGTATGATATGCTGATTATTTATTTTTAATATTTATTGATGAATAAACTAATTAAATTTAACTGTCGGGTGACTTTTGGCCCATCCTATCTATAGATCCACAAAGGACCGTGCAGAGAAATTAAATAAAATTCGAAGACAAATCAATATTTAATGATATATGATTTGATTATATATCTGTCAAAAACAAAAATCGTATAAATGAATTATTAAATTAACATTTCGAGCTAGAAAAAAAATTCGTTTTATATAATTATTTATTTATCGAATTAAAATTTCAATTTATGATAAATGGTCGTTGCATTTTTTTTCGTTACTCAATAGTTTTACATCCCATTTCTTGTTTAAATCTCACTGTCAGGTTTGATCTTGCTATCTTGTTTAGCTTTTGCAATGTCAGATGAGATGGGCAGATCGACAAACAGTCAGACTCCAATTGATTAGATCTCTCTGTCCCATTATTTGGACTTTGATTGAACGACATCGCCTCGCCAACTCTTTTAATGGATTTATTTGAATAGACCTTCTAAGAGTAATTGTTAATTCTTAATTCCACCCTCTAATTTTTTTATATCCCAATAAATCTTGCATCTAATTAAGAAATAAATAATGGATACATTTAATTAAGAAGTAATTTATGAGGGCCTTCTCTTGCAGAGGTAACATTATTTATTTCTTTCATTTTTTTTTCCTTTCTATTATTAATTTGTGTGAAAGATAAATAAATCAAAAACATGTTATTTTTAATGGAGGATTCAATAATCTATAATTCTGACTGTCGCAAACATTTTTTGAATTTTAAAATCTTAGAGTGACTTTCGTTTTTAACTATGTCGAATAGTTTTTGAGATATTTGACTTTAAATATAGGTAAATATAAATTTTATTAAATTTATTTTTTGTACTATTGTATTCAAAAAAGTTTTTATTTCCATATTTTGATTTAAAAAAAATTAATTACTCTACTATTGGCGTATGAATAAGATACGAAATGGGGGTATGGAAGCCCTAAGGACAGGTATGTAGTGAAACATGTTTAGTAAATAATCGACAATCTAAATTTAACATGTTATATATTTGTGATGTCTAATATCGAAACAGACAAAACAATATTATTAATTAACCGAAGTTAGACTAACTTATTGATTTAATTGTCAAATGATATACATCATTTAGGAGGAATAACTTATTAAAAATCTTAAAATAGATTTTAAATGATATCTTTAGAGTTTGAATTTTCATTTGATCTTTTTATTTTGTATAAAAAACTATTTTTATTAAATTTTTTTTTTTTTTTTAATGTTAGTAAGCGAATTACAAATTTGTGTAATTTATTTATTTTTTTAATGAGGAAACAAATTTAGTCTGTTTAAATATGAACAATTTCAAAAAGTTGTTAACTATCATAGAATGAATATTTTGCCCTCGGGGCTTGGTGTAGGGGTTAGCGTGCTAACCCCGTATACTAAAAGTCGCGGGTTCGGACCCCAGGCAGTCCGATGATTTTATTTAAACCATTTGGATACCAAATGGCTTAAATAAGAATGCCTGGACCCCAAATAGATATTATTTATATAGGTTTTTTTTTATACGATTTTTGTCAGTCTTATATGGCCTGAGTTGCCGAAAAGCCTGTAAAATGGGTGTGGGGGTTAGTGAAAAAAAAAAAGGGGGGGTTTAAAAAAAAAATGAATATTTTTAACACGTTTTTTTTTTTTTTTTTTTCAAAGACTAGGTACTTTGTACCAGGGGCGTATATAGAAATTTTTTTCGGGGGGGGGGGGCCCGAACTCAAAAATTTTTCTGCGGAAAATTTTTTTTTTTAAGAAACTATATTTTTTTTCACACGAAATTTTTTGCGGACCATTTTTTCTATTGCGGAACCAAAGTTGTCCATCCTGCGGAAAAATTTGTTGCGCTGATGTCTGTATATCCCTATATATGCTGTATATGTGTTTGAGAAATTTCGGGGGGGCCGGGCCCCTCGGCCCCCCCATAAATACGCCCCTGCTTTGTACTAATTCATAATTTAATGGACTTAAATTCATCTAGTCCTCAAAATAAGTCGAAAAAGTTATTTTCTTTGAAATATTTTTTGTTGTTTAAAATTTAAAATTTTTCACCTCCCATTTCTAGTTTATTAGTTGTTTTATAACTATTTTTCAAAGTCTATTTGTTAAAATTAAAAGTGAATATTGAAGTGAAAAATGGTTTTTAAAAAATAGATAAATTTATCAAAATTTCCTTGAGAAATATTATTATGAATGTTTTGCGATGGAATTTAATATAAATATGAACGAAATTAATGATCCTTTTGTTACGTTGGCCATTTATCATTTTTTTTCTCCCTCTTTAACCTTTCATTTTTATCATTTTCCGCACGAGTAGAGAGGGAAGAAGAGAATGAGTCTTTCATTCAATTCGTACGTAGTTACATACAACGACTCTTGGACAGGAGAGGGTGAAAAAAAAAATCGTAACTAACCAACCGACTGGGTAGATTCCTAGCTGGCTGGCTGGTTAGTATTTCCCTTTTCCTTTTATTTTAATCCTATTTTGTCGATTTCCCCGTAGAGACAGGATCGGAGGGATTTCTTTTCCGTATGAAAAGCCAGCGAGAGAGACAGATTGATAGACAGACTCGAGTTCTAACGCTTGGCTTTTACTTTTTTTTATGGAGAAGAAAAGCTAATACCGATGTCACGTAAATGTAGAAAATCGAATTAAATCTTCCCTTTTTTCTATATATAGACTATACGTGTGTTAATCCATGTATTTTTATCTTGGATCCTCAGTAGATAAATAAAAAGATGTTCTATTAGATGGGGTATAGTCACTAAACAGGAAATTGGAATATGTATGACAAAAGTTAGAATAAATTTTTTTTAGGATGCCTGGAATGTGTTATCTTAATTTCTCAGCTATTAGTATGACTAGTTCTAGGTATTTGATTAACAGAAAGGATGTTTCTTTATTTTGGTTCACTTCTTTTTTTTTTTTTCCTTTTTTTGACGTCTTAGCCCTCTCCCACTTTCTGATATTCCACACACCCCTCTAGGAGGGCGTTCAACAGGTTGACGAAGATAATACGATTTGAAACAGACATTTACTCAAGTGGAAGCAAAGAAATGACATACTAATTAGCAAAATAAGTCTCAATTTTTAAATAAAAATAAAAGAAATTGAAGATTATTAAAATTTTAAAGAGCTAGTCAATATATAAAATTATTTTGTCGACATTGTATCGAACGCGCTTGGTTAGACTTTATACGATAACCGTTATTGAATATACGGGGAATATATTTGGGAGCATTCTTATTTAAGCCATTTGCAATCCAAATAAAATCATCGGACTACCTGAGATCGGAACCCGCGACCCTTGGTATCACGCCCTAGGGGGGTGACTAGCTTAAAATAAATAAAATTTCAGCCTCCTGGCTCAATTCCTTCATGCTTTAAATTGAACCCAGACAGACAGACATACGGACCATGTCGCGAAAACCACTTTTTCTCCGATCCGATTTGCGTCCGACTCTAGGAGTAGTTAGGCAAGATTTTTATTATTTATCTCTACCCAAATCTTTTAAAATTCTAATATATGTAATAATTTTATTTTTATGAAGAAAAGAACAAAAATGTTAAAAATGGATGGATCTTTTTTCGGTGAATCTTTATTTAATGAAAACATAAGTGACGTTTCAATTCTAGATTGGAATTATCTTCAGACTATTTTATTTTTATAACAATATTTTGTCCTCTTCTATCCTGTAAATAGGGAAATTTTACTTTTTTCTTTGATTTGTTATTTCAAATTTTAGTAAACTCTAATAATTTTTCCCACTTTGAATACTCATCGCCTCCTAATCGCTCCCCACTTATTTATTGCTCCCCTGATATTCCAAATCGCCCACTTGGGTGCGATTGCTCCACTGATGTATATCTATCAAAATCTGGGCATCAAATTTTTGACATGAATCCAATACTTTCTCTCTATAAATATTAACATATATATATATATATAGAGGTAAGAGAAGGTAATAATCTGAGCACATAAATTTATCATAACTTCGATAATCTCCTATTTCTTTCTATGAAGTTCAAGTGCATTTAAATATAATTGATTTATGAATTTTTATCAAAACTTTGAGAAAACTAGTCTACTATCAATACTTCCATATCTACATGATGATGAATTAATTAAATAATTATCTTTATATATTAGTAGAGATCTTATTTAAACGTTTAGTATTCAAGAGCTCTCAACTAGTATGTAGGCCATTATCAAACAAAGGAAGACGATTAATGTTTAAACACTTTACGAATTAATATGTTTCTGGGGATAGCGCAATATATTCACTTTTTTTTTTCTTTCCGCATTATTATTATTAAATGCTGTAGTTATTCTGATATTAATGCATCTGAATTTTTTTTATTATGAGAATTCATTAAGAAGAATTAAGTTCAAATTTTTTTCAATAGCCTGTAAAGAAAAGGACTTTTCTTATTTATTAATATTCCCTCTATTTTTCTTTTGGTTTCTTTTCTCTCTTCCTCCCGACTCTATGGCTGTTTTTTTTTTTTTTTTAAACTTCCGTATAAGATGTATTCACATAGAAAGAATAAAAGCAGCCAAACAGAGTAAAGAAAATCCATATAATATTCGTTTTTTTTTTTTTTTTTTTTTTTTTTTTTAAGATTATCCTCACGCATTTTATTTGCATATTGAAAGAATATTTCCACCCAAAATATGAGACAAAATCTTCTAATCCTATTGGCGAATGGAATATCACGTAGAAATATATAAGGAAAAATCTATTTCTAACACAATCTTACTTTTGAAGGTAAAAAATAAATTCTTTTACATCAGTAAGACCCAAAAAAAAAAAAACTATATATTGAATATATAGTTTTATTTCTAATAATTTATTATTAGTTAGAATTAATATATAAATTAGATATTTTTTTTTCTATTCTTAATCTAAAATGAATCCAATACTTTCTCTCTATATAGGAGGTGGAAACTCATCCTCATTTTATCCCTTAATTCTTTTCCCTTTTTAGTTACCAACAATGATGATTCGAAATTCAATATTTTGACGATTTTACAATGACAAATTTATTTTTTTCACCTTCCATCTAATATTTATAAATTTCATTTAATACACACACTTTTCTACTCTAATTCTTTGATTCAACTGATACCCTAAAAATTTTAAACCTTTTTTTCTCTCATTACAATAAAATTACTTCTAAACCCCTCCACCCGATCACCCCCTTTTCCCCCCCTACCCCCCTGGGTTTTTTTAAAAACCCAAACCGTTTCCCCCCTTCCTATATATTACATATATACATAGGTAAGAGAAAGTAATAAGAGTCAAAATTTGAGATAGAAATAATTTATATAGAAGGGTGACTTTATGGAATAATTGCTACGGGTCAGAGGTTCGTTTCCGGTTCTGGATAACTCATTCAAATTATAATGGCTAACAATTAATTTGAAAAAAGACATGAGATTTCGAAAAAAGACCCTAAAAATGCAACAGGTATCGATAATTTTTACCTATATGGTTTTTGTAAATCATATAAATAACTTCTAGAAAATGTCAAATATAGAAAATTTATTACAAAACCCAAGTAAGATTTTTTATAAATATTCCTGTAAAGAAAAAATAAAAATTACTCATTGGAATTTTATATGAACCCTGTTACGCATTAGTGTGTCAAGCGCCAGGTACCGAGTTTTGAGAAAATTAAGATTAAAGTTTTTTGTTTTCATTGGATTAGATATAATTTTTTTTGTCAATTGTGCAAGTAACATTAAATATAAATTTTTTTAGGACCTATTTCATAAAAAATACTATTAATTATAGCATTTGAAACAATATTCCGTGCTTAACTCAATTTTTAATTTTTTTTGGCGCTTGACGCACTATTGCGTAACAGGGTCCATATATACTATAGGTAGTTTCAATCATCTGCATGTCTTTACTGCATTTATTCTTAGGGTAGGAAATAGGGAGCGAATGCGAGTGCGTTGTGGCAACTATGATGTGAATGAAAAGAAAATGGAGGTAAGATAGAACCTAAAAGATAGGCAACCAAATAGAAAGAAAAGGGAAGCAAATGCAATGGTTGCATAACTTCACGGCGTTCTTGGGTTTTATTTATTTTTACTTTCTCTTACCTCTATATATGTTAATATATAGAGAGAGAAAGGATTAGATTCATGTCAAAAATTCGATGTCGAGATTTTGATGGATCTTCACGTTTTGAGGTCCCCTGAATCCAAAAAGTGGTTTTTGCGACATGGTCTGTCTGTGTATGTGTGTCTGTCTCAAGAACGAAAAGAGCAATGAGGTTGAAATATATATTTAAATAATAATATAAATATATATTTAAGTTAGGCACCCCCCTGGGACGTGACACGAAGCTTTTGGACAAAATCGGCCAAAGAGTACTAGTACTTTACTGATGCACTTTTTCAGATTTTTTAGATTTTCTCAAAATTCGCTCCAACGCGTTGGAGCGATTTTTTTTTTAAATTCAAAAATCAATTATTTTTTTAGATTCTCTTTAAAATGTATATTCTCATTTTGTCATTGAAATCTTCTGAAGACCACTTTACCCTTGTACTTCATAGGAAAGATAGGAGAAATGGTTGCCTTGGTAAAAAAATATAAATATTTTCCCATACTTATAAATTTTACATCTTGAAATTCGAATGTATCTTACTGTCGGAAACTAAATATATGTCCACACAAAAAATCTGGGGCGAACAGTCACACCAGATTTTTTTCCAATTTTTTTCATTTTTTAGGTCCTATCTTACCGGTATTTCTTTTATTCTGTATCAATTAATAATTATTTCCTCTAAATAAAATTTGTTTATTTTTATCTAAATTATAGTCCTATTTTAAGACTCTCTCTACTTACTGGACTTAATCTAATCATCATCAATGATCAATATATTTAAACACAGAAAGTTTCTAATATGAATTTCTATAACGTTGTTATTTTATGTGTGGAGTGGAGCTTAGCTAAGTGACGAGGCATAAATTGGAACTAACAAGTTCCTAAGTGACGAAACTATTGTTAGGTTAGCTTAGATCGGAAGCTTAATGAAATTCAAAGCATGTGTCTAAGATCCTAATTTGCATATCTTGTTGGCAGACCAATGGTCCATCCTCACCTCAACTCATCTCCTTACATCTCTCCTAGACCGAAAAAAAAGAGCAAGAAAGGGTGGGGAAAAAAAGATTCGCACACCATTAACTTTTAAATTTACAGCCTTCGCACTTTTTTTTTACCCTTTCTCACTTTCCTAAGAAAAACAAAACTTTTTAGGCTCTTTTCTGTGTGTGTCTGTTTTCGACTGTATAAAATATTTCACCATGGATATTATTTTTAAAATATTCAGGTGAAATAAGGGACAAAGTTGAACAAACTACGAGCCTAGAGTATTTATATTTATTAAAGTTGTATTGAGTTGTCGTCGTTAATTTGGTCTTTAAAAGTTTCAGAATTAAAATTTTATATTTTTCTATCTTTGGATTGATATCTGATGGTGTCCATGAAAAGAATCCTTAGTCAGTTAATAAATAAAAACAAAATGAAAAGATTCAAAATTCAATGATATTGATTTTTTGTTTATATTCTAACTTAGAATTTTTTTTACTAAATTTTTCCTCCAAAATATCAGAGATTCTATTTTGTCTTATATTATTTTGTCATTATTAGAATTTGTTTGTTTATCATAGAGAAGATAGTTTGTTATCTATTGTTATCTATTGTTATTTTCAAACAGCGTTTATTATTTTAGGGAATGTCTTTATTTAAAAAAAATCTGGCGAGATTGTCGCACAGCACACAACTTTCTCTTACCTTCGGTAATCGAAAGTTGTGTTCCGTGCTTGTCACACCAGATTTTTCGTGTCGACATATATTTAGTTTCCGCCTATATATTAGAATTCAAGATGTAAATTTTATAAGTATGGGAAAATATTTATATTTTGTTACCATGGTCTCCTTTCTTTCCTATGAAGTACAAGAATAAAGTGGACTTCAGAATATTTCAATGGCAAAATGGGAATATACATTTTAAAGAGCATCTAAAAAATAATTGATTTTTGAATTTTAATCAAAATCGTTAGAGCGAATTTTGAGAAAATAAAAAAAAAAAAAAAAAAAAAACTGAAAAAGTACATCAGTAAAGATCTAGTGTTTTTGGACGATTTTGATTAAAAGCTTATTTTCACTGTCCAGGAGGGTACAAAACTTAAATATAAAATTTCAACCTGATAGCTCAATTTCTTCATTCTTAAAATCGCACACAGACACACAGGTGAAAACCACTTTTTTGGACTCAAGGGACCTCAAAACGTATATATCTATCAAAATCTCGAATTTTTGACATGAATCCTTTCTCTCTATATATTAGTATATATAGAAGTAAGAGAAAGTAAAAAGGAAATAAATAATAAAAGAAATCGAAAATTGTCACGATACCAAGTTTCTCCTTCTCTCTAGGATGAGGAAGCGAGAGGAAAAAAGATGAGCCGGAAACTGAATACAACTCTTGGATTGGTAATCAAAATCTATAACAATTTATCAAAAAGATATATTTTCTTTGTTAGGAAATTTTTTTTCTTCATTTTTAAGAGAGAACAAGGGAATAAAACGGCAAGGTGGTGATGGGGATTTCTATTTATTTTTTGCAACAAGACCATTAAAAATAGTATAGACTATGCAAAAAGGAGAAGCGTGGAAGCGCCCTCTACCATTTAGCATTTATAAAAGTCATTTTTTGCTGTTATAAGATGATATATGCTTTATATTAGCAGCAACCTACATCTTAAAGCAGACAAGGAACTATTGTAAAACGGTTCGATTATAGAGATGGTGTCAGGGTTAGGCTAATCAGATCTACCTGGTACCGGTAAACGAGTAAAAATAAAAAAAGTAAAAAGTGTGTCCTAATCTTGTAAAAAAATTCATTGGCATATCCACATGCTCTAATTTTATGAAGTACAGCTAACACAAGAATCTTTTGAATGATGACATGATAAAAAAGAAAAGAAGAAGACAAAGAGTTACAGCCCCAGGGGACTCAATCTCTAATGATTATGAAAAAGTTTTTTTTTATTTTTCCTTTCTCTTTCTTCTAAATTAACAAAGTCAATCTTTTCCAAGTAATATTATCTAAAAGTGGCCAAATTGATCAATCACTCTGATACTTTATAGCCTTTTTTTTACCCCTCTAAAGAAATTATAAATATGTTGCACTTAGAAGGGGAGATTGGTCCAGAGAAAAGAAATTGGCCTCCTTTGTCAGAACGTCACCATATAATGACGATAATTTAACTCGTGTTTTTGGCTGGTGGCCAATTATTGCCCAATTCCTTACAAGAAGACGATGGGAATTTTTGGCAAGCCGACCAAACGCCTTGCTGGCTGGCAACGAGAGAAAAGGGGGAGAAATTGCCGAGGGGATGGACGTCTTCTCTGGCCCTTCTCGGGAAATAACGCCTTCGCACTCCAAGACTAATGAAACTAAATCAATTTTTTTTTCTTTGAAATCAAGTAACCAACTAATTTCGAAATATAGAATACTTCTCGTACAAAGTAGCCTTAGATTTTGATTAATATTCAAGAAATCGAATAGCCGAATTAAAGGAGTTGGGATTGTCAATAGTGATATCCTCAAAAGTCAGGGGATATGGAACAAAATTAGATGATCAGAGATAAATAATATTTTTTTTAATAAATAAACAGTTAATAAATTAATATGATCTGCAACGGATTCGTTTTTTACCAAAGTTTTAATAAAAATGTTGATTTTTTTTTTTAAATAAAATAGAAATAGCTTCAGTGAGAATATACAGAGAGAATTAAAGAATCCGTAATAAGTAATCAATAAGCGAGAGAGAAAGAGAGGGAGAGAGAGAGATCTTCTCTTTGGTAACTTTTTATAAATATCATCTTTGGGATTGAATGAAAAAAAAATAATAATAAATAAATAATTAAAATTCTAGAAGTATATCACTCTTCCTCTTTAACAAAATTTGATTTAAAGTTTTATTTTCAACAAGTTTTTTTCTCTTACTTCTAACTTTATGTAATAACCATCGGTATTATTTTATTGTTTTTTTTTTTAATAAATTCAAATTCCTAAATAGCCTCAGTAGCCAAAAGAGCAAAGTTAAAAAAAAATGAAGAGGAAGAAATAATAATTTCCAAGAGAATAACGTTTTTAATTGATTATTTTAATTTGGATAATTAAAAAATAGCGATTTTAAGCTCAAGGTTTTTAATAGTAACATCTACTGGAGGTTATGAGTAATTACTTTAATATTGATATTAATGATCAAATAATCTAATACAATTTTAATGAAAATTATACAATCAAATTATCTATTAATTTCCTACCTTACGATTTAAATTCTATGGATTCACCTCTAAAAAAATAAGTAAAAACTTTTTTCCCTTTTTTTTTTTTTTTGCTAATTTATCGTTTTACTTTATTTATAGGTATTTATTGATAAGTACCGATGTACCTGGGGACGTTTTTGTTTTTGGGGACCACCCATCCGAAATTAAGCCGTCCTTTAAAAAAAAATATTTAGCATCAATGATCTTAGTGGCTATTGCTCTACTCCAGTGGTTTCCAAACTTTATGTTACAACGCCTCCCTTGAAAATATTTAATTCTAAGACTCCTCCTCCCCCCCTCCCCATTTTATGAAATAATACAAATACAAAAATATTTAATGATAAAAACATAAATTTATTTATTCTTATTTATAAAACTAGAAATTGCTCGCTGTTGCTAATATTAGCGCCTCCCTTTAAACTAGTCCGCGCCTCCCAGTTTGGAAAACGCTGCTCTACTCTGTTCCCAGGTTTGGGTCATCTACCAGTATATACAGAATTACTTTTAATGTTCTCCGGTAAACATAGATATTAATTGAAAAATAAATAAATATTCCACAATAAAATCCTAATAGCCTCTACAGGCAAAAAAAGCGAAATTTAAATAGGCTTATTAAAAAAAAATTTCAATTAATTTAGATTATAGAAAAAAATTTCAAAATGCCCGATTAAAAATGACCGAGGGATCCACACGCCCGCAGCTAGTCTGCATAGTGAACATTTAGGGACACACAGGGATATATACGCTCACACCATGGACAGACACCCACAGTAGACCGAAAGTGTCCAGAAGAAAAATGTATGCCCCTGGTGTGGGTGTGTGTGTCCCTAAAGGTTCAGTATGCAGACTAGCTGCGGGTGTGTGGATCCCTCGATCATTTTCATTCAATTTTACTCAAGTGTATTTAGATTAATGAATGAATAAATTATCTTTAGTAATTTTTTTACAGTCCCCTGTACAATAACTCGCAAAAGGATATTTTTCTTAATCCCCAATTATACATACAAATTTAAACGCCTATATTTAATAGCTTTAATATTAAATTATTAATAGATAATATTATACTGTATATGTGAATATTTATAAAAGAGTTCTATACCTGGATTTAAATTATTATATTATTCTCTCTCTAAATGCGTGATATTTAACCACTCTTCTTTTTTAAATAAGACAAGTGTGGTTAAATAAACACGTACAAAAGGAATAATATAATAGAATATTATTATTATAAATAATAGTAAAAGAGAAAGAGAAAAAAATATCCATAATCTATTTTACAAAGGAAAGAAAGGAATAGAAATAAAAAACCCACCTGATGTTTAGGTTGGGTTTGTCATAAAGCAGTTGGATGGTTTAGAATTGAAGAGACAAATGAATTAAAAGTCAAAAAATCATTATTTAATCTTATTGGTTTTATGTCAAAAATTCGATGTCGAGATTTTGATGGATATACAAGTTTTGAGGTTGCCTGAATCCAAAAAAGTGGTTTTCGCTATATAGTCTGTCTGTCTGTGTGTATGTGAACAAAATATCTCAAAAACGAAAAGAGCTAAGAGGTTGAAATTTTATATTTAAGTTAGATATTCCCCTGGTACGTGACACGAAACTTTTGAACGAAATCGGCCAAAGAGTACTAGTACTTCACTGATGCACTTTTTCAGTTGTTTTTTTTTTTTTTTTTAGAGTTTCTCAAAAATTCGCTCTAACGATTTTGATTAAATTCCAAAAATCAATTATTTTTTAGATGCTCTTTAAAATGTATATTCTCATTTTGGCATTGAAATCTTTTGAAGGACACTTTACTCTTGTATTTTATAGGAAAGATAGGAGAAATAGTTGCCAAATATTTTCAAATGTTTATAAATTTTATATCTTGAATTCTAATACATCTATAACGGTGGAAACTAAATATATGTCGACACGAAAAATATGGTATGACTAGCACAGAACACAACTCCGATTACTGAAGGTAAGAAAAAGGTATGTGCTGTGCGACCAGTCACATCTGATTTTATCAATTAAATTTCAAGATTTAAATTATTCACATTTTCTACGTTGAAAAAGTATTTTTTTTTTTTTTTTTTTGTCTTTTGTGTACATACACATATAGATATTATAAACTTAATACAGGCAAATTATTTCATAAAGGCTTTCTTATGCAAAAGTACCGTAGTTAACGTTACGCCTGATAAAGCTCGTTAGTCGATTCTCCGGAAAAGATTACCAGGGCTTCTTCGTTGTCCTCATGGGAATATCATGTAATATTTCCTCTCGAATAAGATTACCACCGGTTTTAGTGGGAAATTATTACGAATAAAAAAAAAAATGAAGTTTTTAAATGATAAATGGATTGTCGCCATGGTGTTCTTTAATTATTAAAAATATAATTTTATTGTTTCAGTTTTAATTGGCTAATTAGAGTTGTAATTAATAATTAAAAAAAAAAAAAAGAACGAGATTCCCAACCTAAAAAAAATCTGGTATGCTGGTCGCACAGCACACAACTTTCTCTTACCTTCGGTAATCCAAAGTTGGGTTCTGTGCTTGTCACAACAGATTTTTTTGTGTCGACATATATTTAGTTTCCACCGATGTATTAAAGTTCAAGATGTAAATTTTATAAATATGGGAAAATATTTATATTCAAACAATCTCCATTAATTTCATCAATGGAATTATTTAATAAGGTTTTAAATGATTTTGATATATTTTTTCTTTCAATCAATGAATATAAAAAAAAAATTTGTTTTTCAATACTTTGATTTTAAAAGATTTTGAAATATAACTAAAATAATTAATTAATTAAGAAACATAACTGTACTTTTATTTTTTTTGATTTTGTTTAATCAGGGCTGATTTAGAGCATAGGCTCTGTAGCCCTTAGTATTTGTAAATATATTACTGTAATATTTAATTCAAATAAATAAATAAATATTTTGTTATCATGGCAACCATTTCTCCTATCTTTCCTATGAATTACAAGAGTAAAGTGTGCTTCAACTTTCAGGGCAAAATGATTTCGCTTTATTTTACACGCTTGTCGATGTTTCGGCCGATATTCCGGCCTTCCTCAGGACAAAGTGCTGTTTGTCTCGAGCTCATAGAGGCTCTTGGCAACTACTGACAATATGTTTGTGCGGACATTCGTCGGATGTCATGAGTTCTGGTTCAATCGGAATATCGGGCGATACATGGATAAGCGTGTAAAATAAAGCGAAAGATAAATATATTTTTCTTTATCTTTCAATTCTCATTATACATTCTGCCACTTCACCTGAAATGAGAATATACATTTTAAAGAACAACTAAAAAATCATTGATTTATGAATTTTAATCAAAACCGTTAGAGCAAATTTTGAGAAAACCGAAAAAAAGTAAAAAAAAAAGTACAACAGTAAAGTACAAGTACTCTTGGAGCGATTTTGTTAAAAATCTTCCTGTCCCAAGGATACCGAACATAAATATAAAATTTCAACCCCCTAGCTCTTTTCATTTTTGAGATATTTTGTTGACAGACAGACCATTTTTCGGGACCCACTTTTTTTGGACTCAGGGAAATCAAAATCAAAACATGTATTTTCATTTAAATTTTTTTTACATGAATCAAATACTTTCTATATGTATATTAACAAGAAGTAAAAGAAAGTAAAAACGGTGTAAAAAGGGAGAAAATAATCTATCTATAGAAATAAATTTCTCAGAGATGTTTCGGCTATTAGGTAAAACAATCTTAAGTCACTTAGCAATTCATAAGAAGCAAAATTCGTTAACTTCTCAATTGTGATCTAAAAACGATCAACTATTGAGGATTAATATTTTAATCTCGTAAAATAATTTTCTACTACTTTTAAAACAACAATATTTTTACAAACGGTTTTGTCAACTCAAATATCCTCCAACCTTTTCCGAAAGTTTCCACTTCCGTTGATCTAAGATTTCTAATTTAGGAAAAAAATTCCCTCACTTCCTTCTAGAGAAAAAAAAAACATTGCCCGGATATATGGGCACATGCTTAAATTCCATCGCAATTTGTCATGAAGTCACTGACCCGGAATTTCAATGTGCAATGGGCTGGTGGAGCCAAAAAATACAGAAATGGATAATTTTTTTTCTCTTTTTGTAAATAAACAAAAGTAGAAGCTATCTGAAGATTAGAAAGAACTCTTTTTGAAAATATTAAACCTCCAGTGACGACACTTTTGTTTCCATAATCCAGTGAATAATTAAATTTATTCTTGAATAAAATTAACTTCAAGAACATCCAATTATTATTTTTTAATTGAAGATTTATATAACTAATAAAAGAAACGTTTAATTTTTCTATTCATTTAATATTATTAATTTTCATCAGAGATTATTCGAAAAACCAATAAATGACTTGGGCAAAATTCAATAAATTAAAAAGTTTTTCACCAGCGAGTAATTTTAATTTTCATTAAGATTCGAATTCAATTCTCTTTGAATTCTACTCTTTTTCTCATATAATTAATCATTATTAGTATCGATACTATATGTATGCTTCTGGCTCTGCTTGGAAACTTTAATCCATTTCGAGGCCTGAGATCGAATTAAAAAGTTTCTTTTATAACTTTTTATGCTTTCAAAAAAGTATTTTTTTTTCTGTAATTGATTATAAAAAAATTCACTTTTATATATTAAAAGAATTGGAGATGCAATCTATTTAATCATATTTAAAAAATACTTCCTCCGTCCCAATTGGCTGCTAAATTTTGTAAAATATTAAATATTTAAATTAACCTTATTGTATTAGCTACGAGTATAGCATTTATTTTGGGACAAATTTTTCTAAGCAACATTTTGAAACTAATTTGGCACGGATGCTGTACTTAAGGAAGGAGTATATGTCATGCTAATATTAATGATTGATACCATATCAATCTCTGAAAAATATTGAAACAAAATTATGAAATTATCAGTACCAATATGCAGTAGAAAAATAATCAAATGTAAAAACTAATTTGGAACGGAGGGAGTATTTAATTATACAAAAATTTCATATCTAATGAGAAGTAGGTGCTAAAGCTGATTACTTATTATAGAAATAGTAAAAAGATAATGCCTGCACTAGCCAATCAGAAAACTGGTTTTGAATTTGCAAGTGTGTCATTGGTCTATTTTGTTCGATATTTATTTTTTACTTTCTCTTACCTATGTACAGTATATATCTAAGATATATAAAATAGAAATAGAGAAAGTATCGGATTCATGTCAAAAATTCGATGTCGAGATTTTGATGGATATACACGTTTTGAGGTTCCCTGAATCCAAAAAAGTGGTTTTCGCGACATGGTCTGTCTGTCTATCTGTCTGTGAACAAAATATCTCAAGAACAAAAAGAGCTAGGGAGTTGAAATTTTATATTTAAGTTAGGCATCCTCCTGCCACGTGACACGAAGCTGTCGAACAAAATGGACCAAAGGGTACTTTACTGATGCACTCACTTTTTTCAGTTTTCAACGATTTTGATTAAAATTTAAAAATTAATTAATTATTATATATTATATGCTCTTTAAAATGTATATTCTTATTTTGTCATTGAAATCTTCTGAAGACCACTTTACTCTTGTACTTCATAGGAAAGATAGGAGAAATGGTTGCTATGGTAACAAAATATAAATATTTTCTATACTTATAAATTTTACATCTTGCTGTTATACCTTGGAAACTAATATATTCTATACAAAAAATCTGGTGTTGCAAGCACAGAACACAACTTTCGAAGGTAAGAGAAAGTTGTGTGCGTGACCAGTCACACCAGATTTTTTAATAATTAAAAAAAATTTTTTTTTAATAATATTCTCATTGCATAGGCGTAGCCACGGGGGGGGGGGGGATTTGGGGGTTCAAACCCCCCCCCCCCCCCATTGGACCCAAGCCATGACTAGATATTTAAGCTCTATAATACAAAATACTTTTTCTCTCTATATATTTCATATATAGAGTAAGAGAAAGTAAAATTTAATAATTTTGTCTAGCTTAAAAAAAAAAAAAAAAAAAAAAAATTAAATAAAACGCAAAAAATTCGAGAAAATTCAGAATTTTTCAATTGAAAAGAATTGATTTTTGTTATGCTTTATAAAAAATTAAAGCCGCTTAAAATTGATTAAATCTCGCAAATGAAAAATAATAAAAATTATTATATAAATAAATTTTTTAATTTTTTTTCTTAAAATACACCTACTTATACTTATTTACACATATTATTATTAATAAAATTTGTTAGAGGTTTTTTTAAAATTTTTCTCTAAGCCAAAACAATTGATAATCGAAATACGCAAGAGTAAAATAAAAACAAGTTAATTCGGGTGAAGGACAAAGAGGAAGTCCGAAACCGAAAAATTAAAAATTGTATTTATATGTGCCACAGTGCATTAATGTAAAAACGAACAAGAAATAAAAATATTTTAAATTAAATTAAATTTTTTCTTAAAGAGATCTGAGATGGCACTCTGGTCAAGAGAAACAGATAGATGGACACCCTCGTATTTTAGGCCCATATAAATAAAATTAAGAGTTGATTGAAAAATTGCGGTACTTAATTAAGAAAGGGCGGGTCCGAGCCACCTCAAGGGGGGGGGGGCTAGCCATTAGACGCCTTATACTGTCCTATTAGTCGGGGGAGGGGGGGGAGAAATAATTCTAAACCCCCCATCAAAAATTTCTGGCTACGCCTATGTCTCATTGATAAAGCCCTGCTTCGCCAGTGATGTTAGTTGAATTGTCAAAATTTTTTTATTGACTTGTAAAAGAAACAAGTAAAAATAGTTTCCTATTAACTTAAATACATCTCAAATTACTAAAGTTTAAAACTACTCTTTTAGGGCATGTCGCTTGAGTTTAAGAGAAAAACTCCCTCTTTATCTCTTAAGAATACAATTTATTACGAGTGCAATTTTGCTCATTTTGAATGCCGATTTTGCTTGCCTCGTTATCAAAGATGTCTTTCATTTGCCCTTCTTGTAGTGTTTGCTTGCCAGAGGGGCAGAAGAGAGTAGCAACAGACGAAAAGCCCGACTAAGTAATTGGACCCTTTCCTATTCTGTACAACCCTACAACCCACTAAACTCTTGACTCGGCGAAAATGGGTTAAGTTGAACATTTCAATCAAGCCGTCAAATTTAAACTTGTGACTAAAAAAAAAACGAGCAGGAAAAACTAAACTTATTTAATAGTTAGTTATCTAACCTAAAATCAAAAGAGGAAATAATCTTTTTGGGGTTTTTAATTAAATTTATTGCTTTCATCTTTAAAATGCTTTGATGTTTGAGTTATTTAATTAGTAGAAATAAGATAGAGGCTAATAACCTGTATACAAATAGGCGTGAAATAAGTGGGTACTGGCCAGCCCTGGTTGTAAAAGACTGAGGCAATATAATAATAACATCTGGTGTGATTGGTCGCACAGCACACAACTTTCTCTTACCTTTGGTGCTTGTCACACCAGATTTTTTGTGTCGACATGTATTTAGTTTCAAACAGTACGGTATTTTTCAAGATGTAAAATTTAAAGTATGGGAAAATATTTATATTTTGTTACCAACCATTTTTCCTATCTTGTCTATGGAGTACAATATTAAAGTGGTCTTCAGAAGATTTTAGTGGCAAAATGAGAATATACATTTGAAAGAGCATCTAAAAAATAATTGATTTTTGAATTTTAAACAAAATCGTTGGAGCGAATTTTGAGAAAATCGAAATAAACTGAAAAAGTGCATCAGTAAAGTACTAGTACTTTAATACTATAGTACTCTTCGGGCGATTTTATTCAAAAGCTTCGTGTCACGTCCCAGGAGGGTACCAAACTTAAATTTAAAATTTCAACCTTCTAGCTATTTTCGTTCTTGAGATATTTTGTTCATAGACAGACACAGGGTGGGTGTGTGTTCAATTTTAAGCATGAAGGAATTGAGCTACGAGGTTGAAATTTTATATTTAAGTTAAACACCACCCGGGACCGGAAAAATAAGCTTTTAATCAAAATCGGCCAAAGAGTACTAGTACTTTACTGATGTACTTTTTCAGTTTTTTTCGATTTTCTCAAAATTGGCTCCAACGATTTTTTTTTAAATTCAAAAATCAATTATTTTTTAGATGCTCTTTCAAATGTATATTCTCATTTTGCGATTGAAATCTTCTGAAGACCACTTTACTCTTGTATTTCATAGGGAAGATAGGAAAAATGGTTGCCATAGTAACAAAATATAAATATTTTCCCATACTTATAAATTTTACTTTCTCTTACCTATGTATATATGTAATATATATATAGAGAGAAAGTATTGGATTCATGTCAAAAATTCGATGTCGAGATTTTGATGGATCTTCACGTTTTGAGGTCCCCTGAATCCAAAAAAGTGGTTTTCGCGACATGGTCTGTCTGTGGGTGGGTGGGTGGGTGGGTGGGTGGGTGTGTGGGTGTGTGGGTGGGTGGGTGGGTGTGTGTTCAATTTTAAGGATGAAGGAATTGAGCTACGAGGTTGAAATTTTATATTTAAGTTAAACACCCCCGGGACCGGAAAAATAAGCTTTTAATCAAAATCGGCCAAAGAGTACTAGTACTTTACTGATGTACTTTTTCAGTTTTTTTCGATTTTCTCAAAATTTGCTCCAACGATTTTTTTTAAAATTCAAAAATCAATTATTTTTTAGATGCTCTTTAAAATGTATATTCTCATTTTGCAATTGAAATCTTCTGAAGACCACTTTACTCTTGTATTTCATAGGGAAGATAGGAGAAATGGTTGCCATGGTAACAAAATATAAATATTTTCCCATACTTATAAATTTTACATCTGAATTCAAATGTTCCGTACTGTCGGGAACTAAATATATGTCGACACAAAAAATCTGGTGTGACAAGCACAGAACACAACTTTCGATTACCGAAGGTAAGAGAAAGTTGTGTGCTGTGCGCCAGTCACACCAGATTTTTTGGATTCAGGGACCTCAAAACATGTATCAGGTATATCCATAAAAAATGACATGAATCCAATATTTTCTCTCTATATATATATTAGTATATATAGAGGCAAGAGAAAGTAAAAAAATTTTAGAGGAGCCGAAATAAATACGATTCTATGTATTTTAAAAGAATTTTAGTAAATATTTTTAATGAATAATATGCAATTCCTGTTTTATTTGAAAACAAAAGCAATTACATAGATTATACGGTATATCATGCTTTTAAAAAAAAACAAAAAAAAAAAAAAAAAAAAAACACTAACTTGTTGAATTATTGTTATCTCAAAGTTTAAAGCCCATGGCGGATATATCCAAAATGAGTTCACATTTAATAAATTTTCCCCCATTCACAATAGAGAACAAATTGCACAAGTTAGAATCAAATTACTTAAACGATTTAACGAATAATCGAAGATCAGAAAAAGATAAACACATCAATAATCGATTAAAGGGATGATACAAATAAAGAAGAATTCTATATTTGTTTTAATTTATGATAATTTCTTAAGGATTTCCGATCTTTAAAAAGAGAAAGTAAAAAATTAATAGAAAATTGACAATATACTGTATGTAGATTCAAAATAAGAGGAATAAATGGACGATGTTTAGTTATGACTGTTTTCCTTTTTTAGGAGGAAATTAATGAAAGAATATATAACTATTCTCATTAATTATCCTCTGAAATAATTAGAAGAAAAAGTAATAATTATTATTAATAAAATAAAGATTGCCAAATGGCTTAAATAGAAATGCCTAGACCCGCAATAGATATTATAAATAATAACGGTTATCGTCAAAGTCTTATATGGCCTAAGTTGCCGAAAAGACTGTATGAATGTGTATGTGAGTGTGAGTGTGAATGAGAAAAAAGTGTGAATGTTTAAAAAAAAAAATAAAATAATAAAGATTTTTTAAAACCTAATTTTATAATTAATATTTAATAACAAATATATCTGAAAAATTCTGGTCAGTACTCCAATCCGAGTCGACATTATTATTATTATTTTTTTTTTTTTTTTTCAGAAGTATGAGTTAATAAATATTAATTATATTGTAATTATTAAAAACATTTCTCATAGACCAATATACTATCTGTATCATTTAAAAGTATCCATCTAGCAGTCAATTCTAATGTTTAGAGAAAGCAACTCTAAATCTTAAAAAGACCAAGTTCATTTAAACTATGCAACCAATACACAGATGCATGTATATTTGCTCATACAAACAACATTTTTCAAATGACTTAATTAATCAATCTTTAAAAAAATAAATTAATATCTCTCTAATTACGTCCCTAGAAGGGCTGAGTCAGAGCTACAATTTTGGCTGATATGATATACAAAATATGAATAAGGTTTTGAGGATGTGGTATACGGGCAGTTGAGGCGAAAAATAAAATAAAAGTCTATTTTTTTGTCGAAGTTTCGAGTCCTGATAAATAAAAGCAAATTTAATTCATTCGATCTCGAAACAGTCAAGAGAATTTTTTCAAGAGAATAAATATTGGTAAAAACGTTGTCAACTAATCTGACAACTTGGCATAATTTTTGTATCTATCTATTTTAATTTTGTTAACTCTTGTGTAAAATATAATCTATTATAATAAAATTGTCTGACTGATCGTAGGTCCTGATGAAGAGTGCGATTGACACTCGAAACCTCGACAAAGGTGTCCTGTGTCAAGGGTTAGCATCCATAATAAATTTTACATTTTCAGTAAAATGAAAAAATCCTTATTTTTATTGATGGCTGAATATTATGACATGGGATATGGTATACAGACAGCCAGCGAACAATGAAATAAAAGTCTATTTTTTTGTTAATAAAAATAGACTTTTATTTCATTGTTCGCCTTGGCTGTCTGTATACCATATCCCATGTCATAATATTCAGCCATCAATAAAAAAATAAGGATTTTTTACATTTTACTGAAAAATGTAAAATTTATTATGGATGCTAACCCTTGACACAGGACACCAGAGGCTAATGCTCTACCTCTGTGCCATAGGTCAAAGGCAATAATTATGTTAATTTAATTGTGCAAAACGAAAATCAAACCATTCTTATCGTCAAAGGGCATTGTTTCTACTCTAAGAGGCAGGGCAATTAAATTTAATTAATAAACAATAGGGATATAAGGTCAATTAGGGGTTTCTATAGAAATAATAAATATTGACAAAAAATTAAAATGCAAAGAGGAACAAAACGGATTGCATTGACGGTAAGAAAAAAATTAGGTGTTGGCTGTGTCTTCTACACAGCCGGTGGCTTTTTAACGTGACAACGTCTTTTGCTTGACTTGAAAAAAATTTTTTTTCTCTTACCTATATTGAAATATAAAGAGAGAAAGTATTGTTTTTTTTTTTACTAGTAGTTTGTTTTCATAAACAAACATGTTCAAACATTTTCATTGAAACAATATATGACAGGTGTGGCTTTTTTTATCCATTAAGGGCGACTTATGCTTAAAAAATGAGGTTTTTCGAGAAAAAAACTAATTTTAGCGATAATTACTCGGGATTTTTTTATTTATTCTATTAGGAGGATCTTTTTCTGCACCAAATGACATCTCATTTAGTCAGATCTGATTAGCCGTTCGGAATCGACAGGGGTTTAAATTTTTGAAAAACGAAATCCCGCCGAGTGCTCTCATGCGGTAAAATGACGTCATATCAAAAAAAAGAAAAAAACACCCCGGGGTATTGAACCACTCTTTCTAAAACTATATTTAGATTTAATGTAGCTTTTATGGTGAAGTCGCTATGCGTTGCACAAGTAGGGCTATTTTTCGATATTTTTTTGCCTAAAAAATGAGGTTTTTCGAGAAAAAAACAAATTTTTAAGTTAATTACTCGGGATTTTTTTATTTATTCTCTTAGAGGTTATCTTCCTGCACCAAATGACATCTCATTTAGTCAGATCTGATTAGCCATTCGGAATCTACAGGGGTTTAAATTTTTCAAAAACGAAATCCCGCCGAGTGCTCTCATGCGGTAAAATGACGTCATATCAAAAAAAAGAAAAAAACACCCCGGGGTATTGAACCACTCTTTCTAAAACTATATTTAGATTTAATGTAGCTTTTATGGTCAAGTCGCTATGCGTTGCACAAGTAGGGCTATTTTTCGATATTTTTTTGCCTAAAAATGAGGTTTTTCGAGAAAAAAAACAAATTTTCGAGTTAATTACTCTGGATTTTTTTATTTATTCTCTTAGAGGTTATCTTCCTGCACCAAATGACATCTCATTTAGTCAGATCTGATTAGCCGTTCGGAATCTACAGGGGTTTAAATTTTCGAAAAACGAAATCCCGCCGAGTGCTCTCATGCGGTAAAATGACGTCATATCGAAAAAAAGAAAAAAACACCCCGGGGTATTGAACCACTCTTTCTAAAACTATATTTAGATTTAATGTAGCTTTTATGGTCAAGTCGCTAGGCGTTGCACAAATAGGGCTATTTTTCGATATTTTTTTGCCTAAAAAATGAGGTTTTTCGAGAAAAAAACTAATTTTGGACTTAATTACTCGGGATTTTTTTATTTATTCTCTTAGAGGTTTTCTTTCCGCACCAAATGACATCCCATTTAGTCTGATCGGATTAGTCGTTTGGAATCTACAGGGGTTTAAAATCTCAAATTAGAATTTACCGCAGCGCGGTAAAATTAAATGATAGGAAAAAAAATAAATGGTGAAATCTTTAGCTGGAAACTCATTCTTTCTAACCGTATATTCCCCATAATTATACCTCTTAAGACAGAGGAGTTATTCAAGCCGATAAACTTTTCTTGCATGACCCTCTAACATGATTTGTAAGACGTTGTCACGTCAAAAAAAAAAAAACTCTTTTGATTAAAATTATATTTTAAATATTTAATATTTTAAAGCGTCGCTCATAATAATTTGGTTGATTAGTGTATATTAATAAGAAAAAAAAAAGAAGGGAAGGTTAATGTTCAAAATATTTAAATTTAAAAGCCGATTCTAAATTTAGGAGAAGGGTAAGTCCTGCATTACTAACTGATGATTTATTATGTACCAAAGTTTAATTGAATAAAGATTTCACCATCCCATCGTCCCCAGGAAAACTTTCGACAGTTCATATAATCTAATTATATAATATTTAAGTTCAGATCAATAACTCTATAAATTCTAACACTTTCTGAAATTTAGCGAGCAATAAATTATTTTATATTATTCAACTTACAGACCCGAAGAGGAAGGAGAAGAAGAGTAGGGGAAGACCTTTGTGATGCGATTACATACCTGGAACAAACAAAATAAATTTTGTAAGTAAATTAATGTCTTATTTATTAGTAAAATAAGAAAAATATTTATCTAAGGGATGGAAAATTCGACTCTGACTTTAAAGAATTGTTCTTTTACTAAAAAATAATCGACTTTTT
>JAKCPI010028745.1:0-16799 GCA_023213315.1 Euborellia annulipes | reverse complement strand
GGCTTGTAACGCGACATGCTGATAGAGGAACGAAAAAATTTGGCGATCAAATAAAAGTTCCACTTTAAAAATACAATTTTAAAATTTTTGAAACATTTTTTTATGTAAAGTACTACTTCTGGTTGACTCCATAATATCATCAAAATCTCGAGATCGAATTTTTGACATGAAACCAATAGCCTACTTTCTCTCTAAGGCCTATATATTAACATGTATAGGTAAGAGAAAGTAAAAAGTAAAAAAAAATAATAATATTTTAACAAATACAGAGGGTCCAAAAAAAATTGTGAATTTAGTGGACTTATAAAAGATTTCTCAACTCTGTTCTAGAGAAAGTAAAAAGTAAGTTCTGACTTTTATTTACTTGATATTAATTCAACTAATATTATAACACAAGTCGAGTGGGAATGCCATCGTTGACGCGCCACTGCACAAACAGATAATAAGAATTTTTTTTTTTTTTTGCTTGTATTAAAAATTTAATTTTCATTTTCGATTTTTTTCCAGATGATTTCGCTTTTCCTTGGAAGATAGTCAATTTATAATTGAGAGGGCGTCTAATTTTGCTTCACTGAACAGTTATTAGACGAAAAAATGCGTTTTATCTTAAGCATTGTCAGTTGATAAAATTTGATTTTTAGATTTTTTAATCTGGTGTATAATTGAGCGTTGCGATGAAAAAAAAAAAAAAAAAAAAAAAAAAGTAAAAAAAGGTAGACAAATAAGGGACAATCCCGTATGGTAACATGGTATTATATATATCACATAAGGCTATGTTTTTTCTTTGTATCTATTCTGTGGATATTTACATAAAATGTTCGTCAAACAGTTTCCAGTCCTTTAATTAAAAACTTGGAAGCTTTTGAAATATGATATTGAAGAAAAGGACTTTATATTTTGATTAATATTATCAGCCAAATTAGTTTCATTTCCTTTAATAAAATTTAGATAATTAAATAAAAGTTTATAATTTTTTTTTTTTTCTTTTTAATTGTTTACAAGATTAATAAATTTTTGTTTGTTCTAGTTTATCTTATTAATCTTTCGTTGTATTGTTGAGTTAAATAACAGAAATGGATATAAAATTTAATAGTGTTCTTGTTAGGGGTTGTAATAAAATCATAAGAGAAAATAATGAATAAAAAAAAATACATTGACAGCGTATATAATTAAATATAATGAGAGGCCCATCTATATAACTATATAAAAATCTGGTGTGAGTGGTCGCACAGGACACAACTTCGATAATTGAAAGTTATGTTCTGTGCTTGTCACACCAGATTTTTTGGTGTCGAAAATATATATTAAAATTCAAAATGTAAAATTTATAAATATAGAAAAAATATTTATATTTTATTACCTCCATCTTTCTTATGAAGTACAAGAGCTTCAAAAATCGTTAGAGCGAATTTTGAGAAAATTGAAAAAGTACATCAGTAAAGTACTAGTAATTTTTTTTTGGCCGATTTTATTTAAAAGCTTATTTTCGCACATTAGGGTATTTAACTTAAATATTAATATAAATTTTCAACCTTGTAGCCTTAGGGGGGGGGGTTCAAACCCCCCATGGGAACCAAGCCATAACTAGATATTTAAGGTCTACAAATTATATTTCATATAGGGTAAGAGAAATTAAAATATAATAATTTACTTTAAAATGATTTATAAATACCCTAAAAAAATTTTAAATATTTGAAAAAACTTTCTTGAACCCACCCATCAATTTCTTTCATACTTTATTTTGATCACAGACAGACACACAGAGACACCATTTTGCTTTTGTTTTGGACTCAGGGAACCTCAAAACGTGTATTTCTATCAAATTCTCGACATACATTTTTTAATATGAATACTTTTTCTCTAAATATATTAACATATATAATATATAGAGGTAAGAGAAAGTAAAAATGAATTATTATTATTATTATTATTATTATTATTAAGGAAAAATGTATGTTTTATACAAATTCACAATTTTTAATTAATTTAATTCAAATTAAGCACACATATATTATTTGAAATGGGTAGTCAAATTTCTTCAACACGTGAATACAAATCATTAACCCGTGTTCTATGCTTTCCTGGCATACGACTTTAGATATTTAAAAGAGACCTTATACAACCAGAAGTATTCGAAAAAATCCTGTATCAATTAACATCTAACCAAATCCTGCAATCTCTAATATTTAGTTTTTTAATTATTCAAGAAAAAGAAATATGGAGACTAGTAATCATATTCTGAGACTCCGAAGACGGGACAAAGTCTTTCACAGCTAATATAATTTATATAAAAAAAAAAAAAACTATTTGTGACGATCCGGCTATATCTTCTAATATAAAATTAGGTGGTATTTACTTTTTTTTTAATAAATTTTTTTGAAGTGTGTTTTAGGTACAGTGATACCTCGAGATAAGAGTTTAATTCGTTCCGTAACCTTGGTCGTATCTCAAATGAGTTAAGCAAGTGTCATTAAATAGCTCCTATGCACGAGCAGTTGGCAACTAATTCGCAGCTGGCCGTTCCTCGTATCTAAAATTTCGCTCGTATTTCAAAACAAAACTTCGCTCGCTCGACAGTTCGAATGTCAAATAACTCGTATGTTAGGGCACTCATATCTCGAGGTACCACTGTATTCATTTTGGACTGCCCCAGCTGATCGGCAGCTAGAATGATTTCTTATGTTTGTCTAATTATTACTTTCTCTTACCTATGTATATATGTAATATATATATAGGGAGAAAGTATTGGATTCATGTCAAAAATTCGATGTCGAGATTTTGATGGATCTTCACGTTTTGAGGTCCCCTGAATCTAAAAAGTGGTTTTCGCGACATGGTCTGTCTGTGGGTGGATGGGTGGGTGTTCAATTTTAAGCATGAAGGAATTGAGCTACGAGGTTGAAATTTTATATATAGGTTTTGTACCATCCTGGACCGTGAAAATAAGCTTTTAATCAAAATCGGCCAAAGAGTACTAGTACTTTACTGATGTACTTTTTCAGTTTTTTTCGATTTTCTCAAAATTTGCTTTAACGATTTTGATTAAAATTCAAAAATCAATTATTTTTTAGATGCTCTTTAAAATGTATATTCTCATTTTGCTCTTAAAATTGTTTGAAGCACACTTTACTCTTGTACTTCATAGAAAAGATAGAAGAAATGGTTGCCATGGTAACAAAATATAAATATTTTCCCATACTTATAAATTTTACATCTGAATTCATATGTTCCGTACTGTCGGGAACTAAATATATGTCGACACAAGACAAGCACAGAACACAACTTTCGATTACCGAAGGTAAGAGAAAGTTGTTGTGCTGTGCGCCAGTCACACCAGATTTTTTGTCTTACAATCAACATTATTCGAAACAACCAAGAATCATGTAATTTAGCAGATTAAAAGGTATTTTGATTATTTAATTTTCAACTCTTTGATTATATAATCTTATTATCCCTCTGAATCTAAATGAGCTTAGGAAATTATATATGCGACAGGAGAAGGAGGTATTTTATGAGGGGAGAAGACTGAAATGTAGAGATCATAAGAAATGTCAACCTTAGTTTTGGTAAATTGTGGTCGCATACCGCCTCTGAATAATCTACTTAATTTTATATCATATGCTTCACCAGAGAGTTTGTAAAATGAAATTAAAGCACTAATAGAATGCACTAATTAAAACACTAATAGAATGGAACGAGCCACTTTGGTTTAAAAGTGTTGAGAAACTACCATATAGAAATTTTAATATTTATTAATCAATTATACTTTTTTTTTTTTTTTTTTTTTAATCAAAAATCGATAATTTCGTAATGCCTTAATAAATTAAGAAAAAAGTAGAGAAAAAGGATCGTTAGGGGGAGGTTGCACTGAGAGTCCACTTTAAATGTAGTAAAAATTAAATTGGATTAAATAAATTTATGGATACTTTTTATGGCTGTTATAAATTAAAGATTTTTTGGTGCATATTTTGTACTTAAATAAGTATAGATAGGTTTAATTTTAATTCACGGGTGGACGGAAAATACGAGCTACCCCAGATAAGACATTTTTAAATTTCATTTTTTTTTTTTATTATTATATGGGAGTTTTTAATTATAGACCACATTTTGTATTAAAAATATAAATATTATACAACGTTTCGACTGCTTATTCTGCAGCCGTTATCAAGTACTGTGCACTTGCTCAGACACAAGTGAACTAACCGTTTCGTGCATTTTATATACAACAAAATGTAAATTAAATATTAAGGTCTGGCTATTGTATTTATTATATATGTATGTATTTTAAAATAATTCAATAATATTTTGTACCATTTATGTTAAAAAATCAAATTCATGCTTTTTATGTAAACACTTGCTTTGATGATTGTAACTAAAATCATGGAATGAGTGTAAAATGGCGCGAAAATTTGTATCTAACTTAATAGGAATGTCTGTAGATAGCGCTGACGTCGGTGTATATAAAATGCACTCAACGGTCAGTTCACTTGAGTCGGAGCAAGTGCACAGTACTTGATAACGGCTGCAGAATAAGTAGTCGAATCGTTGTACAATATTTATATTTTTAATAAATAATTAATACAAAATATGGTCTATAATTAAAAACTCCCATAATAATAATAATAAGCTAATAGAAACAACAAAAGCTTTAATAAACATTCATTTTTTTTACAATTAAATATTTATTAACTCATATATCCGAAAAAATAAGGGTGTGCTGTGGTCCAGTGGTAGGGCACTCTGAGTACAAATCGGAGGATCCGTGGTTTGACTCCCGGCGGCACACCCTTACTTTTTCGGATATATTAATTAATAAATATTTAATTGTATAAATTTCGCGGCTTACATACGCGATATATATAGTATCTTAAATATTATATATAATTTCTTATTTATTCATTTTTTTTATTTATAAAATAGTTTATAAATTAAAAGAGTTAAAACAGTCAAGAAAAATTCTAATCTTTAAAAAAAAAAAGCATAAAAAGACTGTCGATTTTTATGTTGCTTTATTATTATTTATTTAGATTTATTTGACATTTATTTCCCCTCAGGGAGAAATGTTCCTTCTGTCACTTTCGAGTTTGTACAAAAATTTAATGAAGTGTTTTTTTTTTTTTTCAACTTACTTTTAAAAGTCGTTAATCAATTTTTTTTCTTATTATTGTTACTGTAGTATTAAATAAATTCTCGCTTTTTTTTATTATGCATGAGCTTTGACTTTTGCATGGGGTACGATAAATATAAATCACAAAATCGAGTGAGAGAAAGTGGAAGAATAAAAAGATTGCTTTGCTTTTAAACTCTAATATAAAAAGTTGTTTTTCAATTGTCAATTCTATTTGTTCATATAGCGCCTAATATTCTAATTAGCTTTTTTTTTTAATTTATTTTGAGACGGTTAGTATTTAAGAGGGGATAATTGAAAACATCGTATTTATTACACTATTATTACTATTTTCAAAATTCAATTAGCTTTTTAATAAAAGAGTAATTAATTTTCGAAAAATATTCTCTTTCATGAAGTATAATAAATAATAGGTGGTTAGAGTCAGTGAGGTCTCTGATAGTAATTTTCTCTTTCTCTGGATATACTAGCATTATTGTTAGCTTTGAATCGTGACGATGTGACATGACACTCATGTATTAATTTCTCATCTGCTAATTTTGATTGTCTTATGTTCGTGAATTGATAATGGTTGACATTTTGAAGAGAGAAGAGAAATTTAGAATTAAAATCCGTAATTGCCAAAGTTATTATTAGAAAATTAAAACAAAAAAAAAAAAAATAAAATAAAATAAAGGTGAGAGAGAGAAAAAAATGATGGGTGAGAAATTGGATTCAGATTCTAGAAACAAGTATTATTATAAGGGAATTAGCACCTCAACTTGAAGCGATAATATGAATTTTATGAGAATGGATGAAACAGACCGGCCTACTTTCTAATGCTTTTACAAAAAAAATACCTTTTTTTTTCAAAAAATAAATTAAATTTTACTTTTCCTATTTTTATAATTAAATATTAATTTAAGCTGGTTTGTTTATTAAAGCTTGTGGTTTGTATTATTATGGGAGTTTTTAATTAAAGACCACATTTTGTAAATACTTTACAACGTTTCAACTACTTATTCTACAGTTGTTTTCAAGTATTGTGCTTACATACTCCGATTTATGCGAACTAACCCCTAAGGAACACCTACGTGAAGTTAGTAACATTTTATAGGCTTTTCAATGAAGTTAACAACACATACAATCAACCCCATGAGATGTAGTAGATGTTACTAACTTCATTACATATAAAATGTTACTAACACTTACGTGAAGTTAGTAACATTTTATATGCAATGAAGTTAGTAACATCTACCATCTCATGGGGATGATTGTATGTATTGCTAACTTCATTGAAAAGCCTATAAAATGTTACTAACTTCACGTAGATGTTAATAACATTTCATACGCAATGAAGTTAGCAACACATTCAATCATCTTCATGAGATGGAGGGTGTTGCTAATTTCATTGCATATAAAAATGTTACTAACTTCTCGTAAGTGTCCCTTAGCGGTTAGTTCGCTTAAAAAGACTGCAGAATAAATAGTCGAAAAATTGTACAGTGTTTATATTTTTAATAAATAATTAATACAAAATATTTAGAAACTCCCATAATAATATTAACCTGGTTATTTAAACTAGAGCAGTTTTTCGCAACAGATGGACTTCGACCCCCAAAGATCTTTCAATTTTTAAAACAAAAAAATTGTATAATTTGAATTTTCTCATGGCCACAGTGAGTTAGTTAATACTCAACGGTCACTCGCTGAGGAATAAAGTGGCTTAAATTTTTATCCGGAGAAGAAAGCAACATACCAAAATTAAATTCGCCTGGAAATACAGTCTCAGCCTAGTATAATCCAAATCAAGTCTATTGTGTAGATGTCAGTGAAAAGAAAATTTGATAATTAAGGTTTCTTTTCAATCTCGAGATTTTTTTAATAATCATTCAGTTTTTTAAACCACCCTCTCTCACAGTTTGAAAGTATATTTTTCTGAACTTAGAAGAATAACACTGATATATATTAATATATCATAATTAATAAAACCCAAATTTTAAGGAAAAAGATGGGGTTGAATAATTTCAAAAGGTCACATTCTTTTATCCTCACAAAAAAAAAAAAAAAAAACCTATTTTAACAAGGCAGGTTGAGTACGTAGTTATTAATAAAAGCATTATTATGATTCATTTGTTTTACAAATTTAGATAGACAAAAATAAGCTTTATACTTTTTCAAAAATATTTTATGGTAAAATTAAGTAAAAAATAAATTCCATTCAAACTGTATGCATAAAGTAACAAAGGCCATAGGTCGGAGAAGGTTTTGAGTTTTAGGAACGGTCGGGGTTGGGTGAGTTCAGAAGGACAAAGTTAGATTAGATTTATTGTTGTTCTGTATGATTTAGGAATAAGTTGGATCAAAATACGAGCAAAAGAATAATTTAATGCGTATGTGGACAAATAATTATTTAAATCAATTAACCTACTTGTGTAATTTATTAAACCCGAACAAGCAAGGATAGTAAATAAATACAATTTGTCATTTTTTTGTTCTAGAAAAAGAATCTACAAATTTTGAGTCAGTGGTTTAAGTAATAGTTTATATATTTTTACTTTCTTTTACCTATATATGTAATATATCGAGAGAAAATATTGTATTGAACTGCAAAGACCTAATTTAACTCTTTTATTAATAACAAAATTTTGCTCAGTAATATGGATCCTGTTACGCATTAGTGTGTCAAGGGCCAGCTACCGAGTTTTGAGAAAATTAACATTAAAATTTTTTGTTTTCATTGGATTATATATAATTTTTTTTTTGTCAATTGTGCAAGTAACATTAAATATAAATTTTTTTAGGACATATTTCATAAAAAATACTAATAATTAAAGCATTTGAAACAATATTCCGTGATTTACTCAATTTTTAATTTTTTGGTGACACACTAATGCATAACAGGGTCCATATATGAAGTTTAATCGATATAAGCTTACTGGTAATGAGGACTTTAAAATATTGAGTAAAACTAAAGAATTTTATTAATTTTATGTGATTTTGATTTCTAAGTGTATCTTCAGGATACAATAGGAGCGCTCCAAAGAGGAAAGGGGGGGGGGGGTAATCGAGGTTAGTTCCCTCCTATCCAGACGGTCTAAATTTAACCTAGATATTTTGGATTATTACTCTATAGACTTAAAATTTTTTTTATTTTGGTAGAAATAATTTATATTATTACTCTTTCATAGATCTGGATTTGTTAATTTTAAAAAATTCTAGTCTTCCTCCACTCCGCCTCTCCAAAACCAAATGCCAAACCGCGCCTGGGATACAATTTTTTAATTATAAAAACATGGTGCATTATTGAATTTATGAGGTAGTAAATTTAGTGATAAAAAAATAAACTTAGAAAGATATAACAAAATAAAAGTTAAATTAATTTTATTTACAAATATTATATGAAATATTAATGTATTGAATATGAAAAAAATGATGTGAATGGAGAGATGCTAGTACCAAAACTGAACCTCTCTACAGAAACAGTTACTTGAAATTCAACATCAAGAAACAAAATTCTTTTGTTTTATTTAACTCCTGAACATCAGCAAGATGATTTCAAATTCCTATATTGGACAACAAACAGTGCAAATCCCGTCTCGATAATACTTAAAAGAAATTAATGAATAATCAAATCATCTCGAAAACAAACAATTCTATACAGTGTCTGACGTGTTTAAAAGGGTCGGTCCATCTTTAATCATTTGCAAGTAAATTTTAAAAAATAATAAAAGAAAGGGGGGGGGGGCATAACTCAAATATAAAATTTCAACCTCCTAGCTCTTTTCGTTCCTGGGATATTTTGTTCACAGACAGACCAATTTACGGAACCCACTTTTTTTTTCTTTAAATAGGGGGTGGACAAAACTGTCCACTCTGCTTAGTCCGACCATTTATTTTTTTAGATGTGAAAACAGTACTTTTCCAAAAATGAATTTTTTTGGGAGTACCCCGCCCTGATTTCTTAAAAATTCATTGAAACCAGGCGGGGACTTAACTATATCAATTAAAATTAATAATCTACTTTAATAACTATTACTTAAAGATTCTATACTTTAAATTTAAATTAATTTAATTGAATATTGAGATAATTTACTTTTTAAGGATGGGATCTCTAAATTGTTATTTCAGAAAAAAATTTATATAAGCAAATTGTATATTATTTTCAAGGTTTGAATGCAATTTTCCCTTTTCCAGGCTAAGTCCAGAGGGATTTCCTGTCCCATGTGTCCCTCTCCTTTTCTGCCCCGTCCAGGTGGGGTACTTCCCAATAAAATTATATAGGATGGGAACAATTTGTTGTTTGGTCTCTACGGTTTTTAAAGTAAAATAACACTTGAAAGGAAAGCGTAAATATTTATTTTTTTTACAAAGATATATTGTGATAAAGTCAGGGGCGTTGTCTTCTCCTTTGTTGGAGAAAAATAAGCTAATAAGGATAATTCGATTTTTGAAAAAGTTTGGGTATAATTAATTTATCGAATTCTTAAAGAGAAGCTTTAAACTGAAGCCACAAATGTCCCTCAATGAATGTGTATAAAAAAAAAAAAATATGGCTCACCATATATCCATCCCAGTTGGAACAGAGTTCGGAAATTCAGGAATGTCGCAATACACAAATGATGTTAATCATCAAGAGCAGTAGAAATGGGTTTGAGTGTTGAACGATCTGCAAAAAATAAAATGAATAAATCAAATTTGAAAAATATAAATTCAAGTTATTTCAATTTTAATGATATGAAAAGAAATCAATTTTAATAAGGATCGATGGGGCAATAGTTGCCCCCATTAAGGACCAATTTTTGCTTTCTCTTAATATGTTAATATGTCATATATAGAGAAAGTATTGGGTTCATGTCAAAAAATCGATGTCGAGATTTTAATGGATATAAACGTTTTGAGGTCCCCTGAATCCAAAAAAGTGGTTTTCGCTACATGTACTGTCTGTATGTGTGTGTCTGTCTCAAGGGCGGATCCAGAGGTATTTCTCGGGGGGTTAATCTGGTGTGACTCGTCGCACAGTACACTATTTTTTCTTAATTTCGGTAATTTAAAGGCGCATTCTGTTCTTGTTTGCCGGAATATAAATACAAATCAAATTTTTAAGTAATAATTTTTAAAATTTTACATTAAAAATAAATTTATAGTATTTTTTTCAAATCTCAGGGGGGTAATTACACCCTTTACCCCCCCCCCCCTTGTATCCGCCCTTGGACTGTCTGTGAACAAAATATTTCAAGAATGAAAAGAGCTAGGAGGTTGAAATTTTATATTGAAATTCGATATCCCCCCTGAGGCGTGAAAATAAGGTTTTGATCAAAATCGGTCAGAGTACTAGTACTTTACGTATGTACTTTTTCTGTTTTTTTTTTTTTTTCGATTTTCTCAAAACGATTTTGATTAAAATTCAAAAATCTATTATTTTTTTGATGCTCTTTAAAACGTATATTTTCATTTTGCCAACAAAATTTGTTTGAAGCACACTTTGCTCTTGTACTTCATAGGAAAGATAGGAGTTGCCATGGCAACAAAATATAAATATTCTCCATGTTTATAAATTTTATATCTTGAATTCTAATATATTGGCCAAAACAAAATCTATCTCGACGCAAAAAATCTGGCGTGACAAGCACAGATCTTACCTTCGGTAATCAAAAGTTGTGTGCTGTCACACCAGATTTTTTATATTATTTAAATAAGCATATAATAGCAGAGCTTTTATCTTTATTAATTTATTCCTTATGTTTTATCCCGTTTCTCACGTGAATTAAATATTAATTGATAAAATAAACGATTTACTGCTGAATTAAATAAATTTTCTCTTATTTATATTTCAGTAAAATATTATTTACTCTTTAATTTTGTTAAATTTTAAAGTAAAGGAGAAATAAATATTTATTTATTTGATAAAATAGCAATTATATAATACTAATATCAAAATGTATATTTACTTAATATATATGTGAAAATTATTTAGTCCTCGATATAATACAAATTTACTTTATCTCTCATCTGTCGAGGGAAAATTTTGGTTACTCCAATGCCTATAATATACTCTTTTATCACTTGTATACACATCCTATTATTGATAGAGCTTAGAGAATTAATTGCCATATCAACAATTATAATTGGAGAATTAGAAGATCAATTTTGAATGGAAAAATCTGATAGTCCTGCTACCTGTAAAGTGTAGATTTATATATCCCATTTATAAAAATCAATAATTGCTTTTTGGATTCATTGGAAATGATATATTAACCTAGAGATGTACATTTTAAAATCCAATTTTAAATATAAATGATTAATAATAGTAGGGAGTAATAGAGCCACCTTGGTCCATGAACTAATCAGAAAGGAGATGGGGATGGAGATTCAAATAAATAAAACAAAGCAAAAGAATAAATATTTTTAGAAGCAATAATATATATTATTTTAAATAAAAGGTTGTTTGAATTTTGGTTGCAGGAAGATAGGCACCGAAATGATATCAGGGGTCAGCAACCTTTTATTTTTACTAAGAGAGAGGGTGAAATTTAAATTTAATGCAAAATAAATTTATTCCATACATTTTTAATACATAAATTCAAATTTTAAAGCACATTGTTTTGGAGTGCACTCGCCTACGTTGAATCTCTTTTAAATAGTGGTGATATTGAAATTTACAAGATGATAAATAAATTCCTTGCATTAAAGAATATTTTTTTTATCCAAATGTAATTCTTGTTTTTTTATCAGTAGCGATAAAGCTATGATATATACAATTCAATATATACCGTTTTAAATGAAAAAATTTTAATTATACACGCACAATTAATTTAATTTAAATTTTTTTTTTTCTTTGAAATCTTAATATTTTAATATGAAACTCATCAAATTTCGGGAAATGTGTTTAATTTCGGCTGAGTCACTGTGTATTATTAATGTTAGGTGAATTCTTTTATTTTTATTTAAATTTGTTTTAAGGGGAAATCAAATATAAAAATCTGGTGTGACTGGTCGCACCAGATATTTAGTGTCGAGATATATATTTTGTTTCCCATAGCACCTTAGTTCCTAGTTCCAAACTTGACCACTTGCATTCCATAAGTAAAAATCTAAAATACATCAAACAATTTTCACGAAACTGATATACCTTAAAAAGGGCGTATAAAAAATAGTTAAATATTTTCGAGATTTATGATATTAGTAAATCTATTCAAAACATCTGGATTCTTTTAGGACTTAACTGTTTTTAAAAGTGGGGTTTTTTTGGCCCCCCCCCGACGAACCCAGGATCTCTAGCCTTTCCGGAGCATAGGCGTGCTGTCCATTGCACCAGGCCACCGGACCCTCGACCTACACCAATAAAACTCACTTCCCCTAATATGCAGTTAGTCGTGTGCAAGTCACTAACAAAGTGAAAAACTTTAAAGAATTTTCCGCTTGTATAAAAAATAGTTGATTTTTGAATTTTAATCAAAATCGTTGGATCGAATTTTAAGAAAATGTTTTGAGCTATAAGAAGTTATTATTTGGTCTTTATTGTAGGCAATAAACGATCGGTTAAGGCGTTCTCTTTTATGCTATTCACATCGCGAACGTATAACACATTATCGAGTAGCTCGTCATGGCCTCCGACATCTCGCCTTAAGACATCAGTCGTTGTCCCTTCTCAACACTAAAAGCAGTCTCAGCATGTTGCCAATTCGTTAAAAGGGAAGCTGTGGGAAACGGGGGAAGGACTGCTTTCAGCTGGGGAGGATTGTATTTAAAGATCAACCTACACTCATCATCCACTTTGTTGTTTCTCTTTTATTTTATTTTTTTAATATTAAATCAAAATTTATTTATTTATTTAATTATTACTTTCTCTTACCTCTATATATGTTAATAAAGTATTGAATTCATGTCAAAAAATTCGATGTCGAGATTTTAATGGATAGACACGTTTTGAGGTCCCCTGAAAGTGGTTTTCGCGACATGGTGTCTGTCTGTGTTCAATTTTGAGCATGAAGGAATTGAGCTAGGAGGTTGAAATTTTATATTTCAGTTAAGCACCCCCCTTGGGCGTAAAAATAAGCTTTTAAACAAAATCGGCCAAAAAGTACTAGTACTTTACTAATGTACTTTTTCAGTATTTTTCGATATTCTCAAAAATTCGCTCAAACGATTTCGATTAAATTTTTAAAATCTATTATTTTTTAGATGCTCTTTCAAATGTATATTCTCATTTTCCTCTCAAAATTGTTTGAAGCACACTTTACTCTTGTACTTCATAGGAAAGATAAGATAAGTGGTAACAAAATATAAATATTTTCCTCTGTTTATAAATTTTATATCTTGAATTCTAATATATCGGCTGAAACTAAATATATCTCGACACAACTGGTGTGACAAGCATAGAACACAACTTTAGATTACCGAAGATTACATATTTGTTTTATTTTTTTTACCTAGTGAGCAGATACTCTCCCTGATTTATGACCCCCCCCCCCCAGTTACACCCCCCTTTGGATACGTTATGCACTTTTTTTATATAAAAAATAAAATTTGAATTCACAATTTAGATATTTGAACAGCGGACACTTCAAAGGTAAATTGGTCCCATTTCCGACCCCAATCTTAAATATTAAGTAGTGAATATGTGTCAACCCAGGTGCAATTAAATAATGAGGTGGTTATTTTATATAATCAATACAGTACATTCATTTCAAAAGTTTAAAAATCATTTATTGTCCAAAAAAAATGGGATAGCCGTAAGCTCGTAGCCAGAAGGGAGTGGGGTTAAATAATTTTGGAAAATGGGTGGGTATTATAATTTTGTTTAATAACAGTGAACATAGTTGGAGTAACGTTTCACTAATGGAGAGAGTTTAAATTACACACATACAGTATATATTAATAATAATATGCACAAAAAATTTTAGAATTTTGAAAATGAAACCATTTCAGGGGGGGGGGGGGTGGGGGGAAGCAGTGCTGTCTAACAAATAGGTACTCAAATTTAGCCAAAAGATATTTAATTTAATTAATATCTGGGGGCCATTGCCCCCCCCTGGCTTGTCCTAAAAATTAAAAAAACAAACAAACAAATATATATTTTTCCCATTGGGAATTTTTTTTAACACCCCAATCCGCTACATTAATTTATTTTTTTTTATCTAAATAAATAATTAATAATCTATGTATATATTAATAGCAATCCCCCCCTCTCGCCCTAGCGAGGGGTTGGCCCCCCCTAACAAGATGTCTGGCTACGCCCATGCTTACTTATTTCTTGGTGGCGGTATGGTTCCGGAGCCCGCCCTTCACAGGACTAGTGTTTTTGTTTGTTTTTTTTATTCCGCTTTAACGCCCTTCCGGTCCTGTGGGTAACTGACTCATGGTACATATCTCCATCATTCTGTCGTGTATTAAGGTGCGCGTCTCGAAAAGCCGTTATGAACACGATTGACTACCAAGTTACTCTAGGCGGCAAGAGATGGCGTTAGTTTTCCCAAAGGAATACAAGGGATTTATTCCATTTCATTTTAAAGTTTCCAGCTAATTAATTAAGGGTAGAAAATTAATTATTTTTTAACACAAAGATTACTAATTTAATTATCTATAAGTTATAGAGCGGATTTTTTTAAAATATCTTTTATTTAATGCGATTAATCTAAAAAAAAAAAATTTTTTTCGAAAATCAAAAAAAAGGGCTTCTATAAGTTGTAGATATTTTAAATAGCTTTAATTAAAAAAAAAATTTGAGATCGATAGCTTCAAAATTGTGGCCGGTGGAACCTCTCAAAAGTACCTCGTGACGCGCACCTTAAAATTTACGGTATATCTCGTTTTGACATCGAAGCACACTTACTCTTGTACTGCATAGGAATGATAGGAGAAATAAATTTGTTGCTATAGTAACAAAATGATAAATAATTTCCTATGTTTATAATTTGTGACGGAAACTAAATATATGCCGACACAAAAAACCTGGTGTGACAGGAACAGAACTCAACTTTCAATTACCGAAGGTAATGTGCTGTAGGACTAGTCACACCAGATTTTTGATTAAACCGATTCGTGATTAGGGGTGGAACTTCACCTTTAAACTTTTTTTATTTCTGTTATTTTTTGAAACAAATCTAAAAAAAAATTGCTTTGAAAAAAAATACCAGGTAAATCTATAAATTTTTCAAAAAATTTTCTAATAAAATTTTGATGTTTATATGTTTATAATTGAAATTTTTTTTTTTCACTTTTTTGTAGCTGAAAAAATTTTTTCGATTAAATTTTAGGCAAAACTACATCTTTGTTATTTTTACTATAATGAGTCAAATTTTTTTTTCCAATTCAATTCCATTTTTTTTCCAACGCGGAATTTTTTCTGTTCTATCCTACGTCAAAAAAAAAAATCGTTACCGTGTTTATTTTCCATTAAACTTAGAGAAGAGAAAAATCTCCAGGGGGTTACAAATAATATAAAATATATGTTTTTTTTTTAACATAGTTCCCTTAACCGACTGTTGAATATTGTAAAGCGTGCGATTAGTCGATTTATTTAACTAATTAGTAAAAATATATACACCGGTATCAAGGAGTTCTATAGTATTTTCCAGGAATATTCAGCCCGGGACCCTACCCTTATTTTTATGGTAAATGTGAAAGATTAAATTCAAAATAAATTTCTTTAATCAAAAGAATACACAAAATGTTTAAATAAATCTAGAGAGAAGGTATTATCGATCAGAAGAGCCAAAATTTGCTTAAATTTAAAGAAATAAATAATCTTATGACCCCCAAGGGTATCCCCAAGGCGGATACAGGGGGGGGGCAAAAGGTTAATTGCCCCCCCCCCCCGAGATTTAAATAAAAAAATACTTTTTTCGCAAAACAAATTTATTTTTAATGTAAAATTTTTAAATATTAATTCTTAAAAATTAGATTTGTATTTATATTCATGGCAAACCTGACAGAATTTGCCTTTAAATTACCGAAATTAAGAAAAAATTATGTGCTGTGCGACCAGTCACACCAGATTACCCCCCTTCCCCGAGAAACACCTCTGGATCCGCCCTTTAAAGAATTGGAAAAGTATAAAATCAAATGTTAATTATTAAAAAAAAAATAAATAAAATTCTTCTAAATTCTGGTAGAGGAGATGAGATTTTATTTTTCTTGGCTATGAAGAATTTTAATGACATAAAGTAATCCATAATTAATTACCGAATAAAAAAAATATATGCTTATATTTATATATTAAAAAAAAAAAAAAAAAACATCAAAGCTTTTATTATTCTATTTCCCCTGTTTTATCCTATTTCACGCTTTTTAATATAACTTGAAATAAATATTAATAGATATTATAAAAAAACGTAAAACGATTTTACTTTAATTTTTCTATGAAAGTACTCTTTATTAAAACAATAAATAAAGTATGTACTTGGAAAAAATTGTGTAATTTAGCGGGGTGGTTTGCTCTTTCCATTTATTTTTCCGGGGGCGGAAATAAAGAGACGAGTGGAAATAAAAAAAAAAACTTCTAAATCCCCTGGCATATATTAAAATGAGAATTTTTAACAAACAAAAAGTATAGTTTAGGGGTCCACGGATTCCTTGACGATCATAGCCTTAAATAAGAAAAATTGTACTAAATTTATTCATTAGGTGTTGAAAAGTTGTTGTATAGCTATGTAATTTTACTTAGGGTGTAAAAGAAAAAAATGTGAGG
>JAKCPI010028744.1:0-21008 GCA_023213315.1 Euborellia annulipes | reverse complement strand
GTATATATGTAATATGTATATAGAGAGAAAGTATTGGATACATGTCACAAATTCGATGTCGAGATTTTGATGGATATACACGTTTTGAGGTCTCCTGAACCCAAACAATACTTTCTCTCTCTATATATTTCATAATATAGGGTAAGAGAAAGTAAAAAGTGGTTTTCGCAACATGGTCTGTCTGTGTGTGTCTGTGTACAAAAACGGAAAGAGCTAGGAAGTTGAAATTTTATATTTAAGTTAGGGACCTTCCTGACACGTGACACGAAGCTTTTGAAAAAAATCGACCAAAGAGTACTAGTACTTTGACAGTACTAGACTATGTGACAAACTGATGTACTTTTTCAAATTTTTTTCCATTTTCTCAATATTTGCTTCAACAATTTTGATTAAAATTCAAAAATCAATTATTTTTTAGATGCTCTTTAAAATGTATATTCTCATTTTGCCATTGAAATCTTCTGAAGATCACTATACACTTGTACCTCATAGGAAAGATAGGAGAAATGATTGTCAAGGTAACAAAAAGCGAATAGCAGCCAGGAAAAATCAAATCATATAAAAACTAGATCAATTTTGACCAGATTTTCCTTTATTTGATCTTCGAAGTTTCGGACGCCGGTCGCGTCCTTCCTCAGGACCTATGATCGATACATGTATAATTATAATAGCAGCAAAGACAATCATTTTTCTCCCTCATTTTCCCTCCATACTTACAATCAATCGTCAAGCAAATACAGATAGAGGTATTTCTAACGAAAATTGAAATCGTGTATGAAACAATAAAATTTCAATATGTGACAAACTGAATGCATTCTTCGATGGCATTGCTTTAAGCACTTTACAGTTTCGTTAGAAATACCTTCATCTGTATTTCCTTATCTTGATTGTCCTGAGGAAGGGCGCGACTAGCTTCCGAAACGTCGACGATCAAATTAAAGAAAATCTAATAAAAATTGATCTAGTTTTTGTCAGATTTGATTTTTCCTGGCTGCTATTCGCTATCCTTAACAAAAGATAAATATTTACCCATGTTTATAAATTTTACATCTTGAATTCTAATAAATCGGTGGAAAACTAAATATATGTCAACCAGTAGCGTAGCCAGGATTTTGCTTGGGGGGGCCCAAAAGTTTTTGAACCCCCCCCCCCCTTTTCCAAGAAACTTAAAGTGGAGAAATTTTTTTTAGATAATATAATAATTATAAATAAAAACAAATAAAAAAAATTTTTTTTTCTTGAAATAAAAAAAAAATTTTAATACAAAATTCGTAAATATTAGATATTTTTTCAATTATTTTAAAGTTTTTTTTTAGATTTTAGAATTTAGGAGAGTTAATAAAAGAATTATTTAAAAAAAAAATCATTAGTGAAAACAATAGGTATTTTTTTGTTTTGGAGAAGGCTTTGGGGGGCCCGGCCCCCTGGGCCCCCCCCTGAATACGCCACTGATGTCAACACAAAAAAATCTGGAATGACAAGCTCTTGGATGTCGACCACGAGTTACCCGAGCTAAGGCTGGTATTATTTATTCTACTTGCCTTCCGCGAATTGTCTTGCTTCTTCTCTATAATTCTATTCTAATATGCCGATCCCGAAAGGCAAAGACTTTTTGTTGATAAAATTCAAGTCCTGTTAGTTAAAAGCTCATTTGTCTTCCTTATGCACTTCTTATCATCTATTTTTGTTGTTGTTTTTGTTACATCATTGATGACCAAAAAGTGGAATCTTTTCTTTTTTTTAATCTCACCCAATCAATTGCTTGCTTTATGCCCTCAGAGATCGAAAAGACTTCCTTTTTTTTGCTCACACAACAGCTGTGAGCTTCTTTTAATTTTCTTTTCCTCTTTGTTGTTGTTGTAGTTCAAATAATTTGATGGCCACCTCATATATAACATTATTTAGAAACTCAATACTAGTTCTTTTGTTTGTGCAAGTTAATCTGTTGAATAGAGGAGAGTGGAGAGTGCCTCCCACTCCCAACTACTGGACCGGAGACACGTGGGCTCCGGGAAGTGCTATTAAGTGCAATGAAGCTCTCTGGACATACATACATAAATGACCTCAACAAGTCGCTTCCTGCTGGGATGCATCCGTCACACGAAACCTCTCCGATCAGGTCCAATGCAGTCTAATTATTCTACAATTGATTTTGATAGAAAAAAAAAAATATGCAACCAAGTTGAAACACTTTCCCGCTCTTATTTTGGCAATTGTATAGCCGGAAAGTTATGCAACTTCGTTGTCTATTTTTTTTTTTTTAATTTTATTTTTTTGGCTGTTATATATTGAAAATTTTTTTTTTTTAACACTTTTTTTCCATTCACACTCACATTCACACAGTCTTTTCGTCAACTTAGGCCATATAAGACTTCAAACGATAACCGTTATTATGAAAATATATATTTTGGGGTCCAGGCATTCTTATTTAAGCTATTTGGTATCCAAATGGCTTAAATAAAATCATCGGACTGCCTGGGATCCGAACCCTTGACTCGTATACAAGGCAGGCGCGCTACCAACTACGCCAAGCCCGAAGGCATATATTGAAATTAATTGACACTCGCCTTCAATCATAAAAAATTCTTTAGTCTTCCTAAATTCCACAAAATCAAAGCAATTTAGCAATTAAAATTTAAAAATTTAAACAAATTGTATGTGAGATTTAAATATATTAATTATATAATTAAATTAAAAACTTAATTAGGGGCCATTCATAAATTACGTCACACGAATTTCAAGACTTTTTAATACCTCCACCCGTCATTTTTAAAAATCCCCCCCTGATGTGACGTCACACATTTTCCAATTTTATCAATAATAGACACCTAATTATGCTAATTAAAAATACAAAAATTAATCATCTTGTGTCCATCGACTTTGGACCCCCCAAATATAATTCGTTCGTAAATATTAAAAAATTTTTTTGTTCACCTATAAATTTCGCGTTTGGGCATCTCGAATTTTGAAATGTGACGTCACAAGGTTCTTCCCCCCCCACCCCCCTGCCCCTTGTCACATAATGTCACATCTGGTGATACCCCCACCTTTCAGGTGTGACGTAATTAATGGATGGCCCCTTATATCTAGAGATATTCTTTGAAATAACGAAGTTTGAAATATTAAAATGCAATTTTTTTTTTTTTCACTAATTATATATGTGGTGTGACAAGCACAGAATACAACATTCGATTACCGAAGGTAAGAGAAAGTTGTATGCTGTGCGAGTGTTACACCAGATTTTTTTAAGATAAGTGAAAGGAGTGTATAAATAATTAGCTGTAGACGTTTAGGCCCATTTATTATAAACCATCCCGAGTCCATTAATTGGTGTATATTTTGCTCAGCTTTTCCACTGCCTCCATAATTCCTTCACTAAAGTAAATATATATATATATGGACCCTGTTATGCATTAGTGTGTCAAGCGCCAAAAAATTAAAAATAGAGTTAAGCATGGAATATTGTTTCAAATGCTGTAATTAATAGTATTTTTTTATGAAATATGTCCTAAAACAGTTTATATTTAATGTTACTTGCACAATTGACAAAAAAAATTATATATAATCCAATGAAAACAAAAAATTTTATTGTTAATTTTCTCAAAACTCGGTAGCTGGCGCTTGACACACTAATGCGTAACAGGGTCCATATAATATTTTCTAATATGACAAATACCTTTGTATATTACCGGTAATTGTCTGAAACAAGTTTTCTGGGGCATATGTTCAAGGAAAGGCGAGAGGGTCCGAGACACCGATGATGCGGGGGGGGGGATCCCTGGCTAGACGCAGAGACCTCGACTAGTTAATTATATTAATTAAAATAATAATACATCTTATTTATATTATTTGCAATTTTAATAAAACTTCTTAATATAATTCTCTTGACTTGAACGTATTAAAACTTGTTCTAAAACTTTTCTTTAAAAGAACCAACGATCTTTATTTATGCTATTAAAATAAATAAATTTCCATAAGAATTAAAAACTTTTGCATTTTTATTTGTAAATTATCGAGTCTCTCTTTCTTTATTAAACTTGCATGAATCTCTTTTAATTATTAAAACAATTTAAAGGAAAATTAAAAAATTAACGCAAGCATTTAGACCTATAATCGTTTTTAATAAAAAATAATAATCTGTTTTAATGGAGTAAAAAATCGGGAGTGTTCACTAGGGTTGGCTACCTTTTTTTTGCATTTAAAGTACATTGGTGATTAAAGAAAAAAAAAATCATTGTGTGGTTTTATGAAACCACGATGTAAGTGAAACTTTCTTTCGGATCGTAAGCGTTTAACTGAAAATTTTCAGCAAATTATTCGATTAAGGGTATTAAAATCGCGTTTTTAATCTTAACTTAATAATTGGAAAATGGGAAATCAATAGAGGCATGTTAAAAACTGAGAACAATATTTATTTTGCAATTGAAGATTTGAATCATTTTAAATTATTTTAAAAATTATATTTTATCAATTTAAAAATTGAATAATTAAATCTCACAATTATTTTTTTATAATTCGTCATATATATTAAATTTCAAATTTCCTATTTTTGTCGTCATGGCTTGTAGCGTCACGGCCTTTGACTTCACGCCTTCTAAGGAGACATGCTGATAGAAGAGCGAAAAAATTTGAGGGATAAAATAAAAGTTTCACTTTAAAAAAAAGTACATAGTGTCAAAATAAAGTATCATTTAATTTTTTATTTAGCATTATATTTAAAAACTTTGCTTTTGGCACGTTTTATCAAATTATTACCATTGCTAAACAATAGCACAGCATCCTTATAGTCTATATTTAAGTTATAGTAAATAAGTAATTCATTTTTTTTTAATGTTCAGAGATGCTTTGTTTCTTTTTTCTCGCCATCACAGAAAAAACTCTCTCTGTGAATGCTCATGTGCCAGGAATAGACATTAAAAATAAAATTACTTTGTACAAGTTTGAACAATTATCATCAGTCTTATTAAATACCTGCTACCATTTTTGTGGAAAATTCCGTTTTACAGAAAAATGCTTACGATAAAACTTTTTTGAATCCCAGAAAAATTAAATCATTCGAAATAAAGTATTTTTGCATACTTTATTGTTCTCGTAAAGTAGAGAGTATAATTACCCGAAATAACGTACAATACTTAATTATAAAGCGCGGGTGGCAACGCTTTTGTACACCCTAGAGCAATGGTTCCCAACCGGTGTGCCCTGGCACACCGAAGGGTGCCGCAAGAATGCCTCAGAGGTGCCGCGAGATATTTAAGTAAAAAAAAGGCGGAAAAAATAAAGTTTTGCTAGGAAAAAAGGTCAAATGATTTAAACGACAACGGTAAAAATTTTCAGGGAAAAGGGAAAAATTTCCACATAGGCTTTTCCGGAGAGTGGCGAAAATTTTGTTTTGCTAGGGGGAAAAAAAAGGATGCCCCCTAGTGTGTAATGTTATTACCAAAGCACCTTTGGGCTGCCGTGGACTTCAAAAGGTTGAGAAAACTGTCCTAGAGGATTATCCCCGGGCGGGAATTCCATCGTACGTTTTCGAGTTATCGTATTAACGTATAACATACATATGTAAATACCCTATAAAAATCCCTTCAACAGAATTTGCTTTAGCCCAGGGGTCGGCACATCTTTTAGATATTGTTTGATTAAATAATAATTTATTTCGGTCTCTTGAAAAGATTATTTTGATTTCTTCTTTGATATTATTAATAAATAAAATATAAAACGGATAGCTACAAAGAATTCTATAAGGGCTGCTTATAATGAGGCCGTTTTTGTAACTAAATAAGGCACATGTTCTCTGAAAATGGACCATCTGCCCCGGAAGGACTCTTCTCTCTCTCTTGTTATTAGAAAACATTTATAATCCAGGTCAAAACCACAAACAACAAACACTTTGACATCCACCTTCGTTACTTTTGTATTTTTACTTTTTCTTACCTATATTATATATGTACCCTGTTATGCAATGGTGTGTCAAAGACCAAAAAATTCAAAATTGAGTTAAGCACGGAATATTGTTTCAAATGCTTTAATTAATAGTATTTTTTATGAAATATGTCCTAAAAAAATTTATATTTAATGTAAAAGCATAAAATTATTTTTACAATATTTCAATGCAGGATTTACATTTTGCAATAATGATTTATGTTCCTAACACGTTGTTTTTTATGGTGTTAACAACCAATAAAAACTTATTTAAACTTAAATAAACCAAAATCCTTTTTTTTTGAAAAATGAGAAATGAATCGTAGATGTCAAAATTTAATTTTTTGATATTATTCCTGATAATGAAGATGAGGATGAGTGCGATTTCGATATTAAGTCAATTTCATTATTATAACTTTGTTTTACTGTTGCCATGTTCACTTCCATTCAGGAATTAATTGATGAGAAAATTTTGTTAATCACTTTGTATTTAATTTTAAAACGTTAATACTATTTAAAATTTATTAATGTAATTTTGATAAAAAGTTTCTAAGCTATTTAGTATTAAATATAACCATAAAAGAACTTAATAATATCTTCGTTTTAATTTTTGAATTATAACCTAAAATTATTTTATTTATTGTGATCAAGAGACTTTGAAGCATTTTTGCAAATTGCGAATTGGACTTAGAGAATTTTGCAAAAATAATTTTTTATATTTTATTGTTTTTCTCTAAATTAGTCGTATTTTTAGAGATAATTTATGAATATCTGCCAGAATTACAGTATTTACTTGCACAATTGACAAAAAATGATATGTAATCTAATCAAAACAATTTAAATCAGAAAAACTTTAAATGTGATTTTCTCAAAACTCGATGTTTGGTCTTTGACACACCATTGCATAACAGGGTCCATATATGTATTGAATTCATGCAGTCCGATGATTTTATTTAAGCCATTTGGATACCAAATGACACAATAAAATCTGGTGTGACAAGCACAGAACCCAACTTTCAAATACCAAAGGTAAGAGAAAGTTGTGTTCTTTGTGCCAAGAAATTGAAGAAAAGTCATCACTCTAGGCATGTCCTCGGCGAAATTATTATGAATTAGTAATCTCTATTCCATTCATTTAATTCTGAGAATAAAAAGGTGTTGTTATAGAGAGATGAGAGGCAACAGCTCAACCACATAATGAAGACCACACAGACAGACAACCACCAATCACCTCATGAATATTTAATTACAAAATAGGGATCGAAGGGCTTACGAATACACAGAAAAGAAAAAAAAACAGTAGGAGATTACTTATTCAATTTTAAATTTCTCCTCTTTAACCGTTGAGAGGGTTAGGCAAAGTAAAGAGATGATGAAAATAAATATGAAAACATACTCGTATAATAAAAGGGACTTGATTTGCTTTTAACTGGCGACAGAGAGAATTCTATCTCTCTAAAGGGCAGTCGAAATTCCTTTTTGTGAAATGTGTATGTACAATAGGATTAAATGTGATAAATTTAATGATAGGCTTCATTAAATACACAAGCTGGAAGCTTCCATTTCAAATTCAAACTTTATTTCGCTTGCTAACAAAAAGCAGCGCTGAATTTGTGGATGAAGAGGGGGGGAGAATAGCTCCCCCCGCCCCGGGAGAATCCATTTTTTTCCCCCCCCCTTTTAAAAAAAAAAAAAAAAAAAATATATAGAATTTTTTTTTTTTGAGGAGTTCGTTGCGCCCCTCTGGGGGAGGAGCGGGGGGGGGAATACCCCCCCCCGCCCCCTCTCACTACGCCACTGGATGAAGAGGAACAAAGCTGCTGAACGCATTTTTATGATCTTCGGCATCGAAGGCCATTTAAAGCACAAACAGCATTTGGTATTCAAATAAAATCATCGGACTACCTGGGGTCCGAAACAGCGACCCTTGGTAAGGCAGGCGCGCTACCAACTACACCAAGCCCGAGGGCGTTCGGCTGCCTTGATCTCCTCACTATTCATTATACATTCAGCCACTACTCATGAAATTTATCTACTTATTTTAATTTGTAATTTAATTATGAACTTGATTTTTTAGGAGTCCGACGACCCCGCACCGCGGGATTAATAATGGCGAGGACAAAAGAAGAAGAAGAAGGAGTCCAAAGAGAAAAAGGCAAGTTTTTCGGCCTTATAGATTTATTAGTTTTGTCGATGTTTTCGAGGACTATAGGCCACCCATCTCCTGGACACAGTCAGGGGCAATAAATGGATAGAATAAAAAAACTTGGCTTTTTGTTGAAATCTCCTGAAGACCACTTTACTCTTGTACTTCATAGAAAAGATAGGAGAAATAGTTGCCATTGTAACAAAATATAAATATTTTCACATATAAATTTTACATCTTGAAAATCGAATGTATCGTCCTGTGTCGGAACCTAAATACATGTCGACACAAAAAATCTGGAGTGACAAGCACAGTACACAACTTTCGATTACCGAAGGTAAGAGAAAGTTGTGTGCTGTGCGCCAGTCACATCAGATTTTTTCGTATCTAATGATTGTGAACTGAAAAGCGGTTACACACGAAACTACAAACTTGATAAGCATGCACGTGAAAACTTTTTGTACAAGCAAACTGTAGCGTCTGTAGGAGAATTTCGCTCAAGCATTTTAATGGCCCGCTTGATGCTCGATTGAATTTTAATCATGCACAAGCAAAACTCTCCACCATTTTATAGACGTCTTGACATTTGATATTTATTTAATATCATATTAATTCATTTAATATTTCAAATATTAATATTTATTGTGTCTCTGTTTAAAGCAAGTGAGTATTTCCTGCTATCTTTGAATAAATAACCTTCCGAGTTTGACATTTTAAGGTTAATTTCCAGCATAAGCTGTTGCTTGCACAAGCATGCTTGTGCCTAAGGGAATTTGTGCATGTGTAGAAAAAGATTGCACATGCATGCTTGTCAAGTTTGCAGTTACATGTGTAGCCGCCTATAACAAGTATATAAAATTCCATTATTGAGCTCATTTATAATCATAATCGAATATTATTATAATAGCAATCAAAAAAAAAAAAAAAATCATTTCATTCATGCGTTTTGCAATTACCCTCATCAACAAAGCAAATATTAGTATTAATTTCGATTTTGATTAAAATATCTTGTGAAAGAGCAACAAATGCGATGATAAGCTTTTAGAGTATATAACATGATTAATAGAAGAGAAGAGGGAGGGATAATGCTTTGGGTTTAGGATAATTATGACGTAATATTGATAATCTGTCAAAACAATGCTGTAGCTACTACGTATATTAAACTAATTAAATTCTTGCTTTCATCGAGTGTTAATGAAAAACATACATCAAAAGAAATTCGAAATATGTCAAAATAAAATAGAAAATAATAATAATAATAAAACAGATTTTGTTATCATATATAATGTATTTGTAAAGAAATTAATTTTTTAAAGCTAAAAATATTTATTTTATGTAATATACGTAATAGTATTATGATCATAATAAAAACTAACCCACCGGTGTTTTATATATCTTTACGTTTCAGGTCATAATGACCCCAGGAATGTAAAAAAAAAAATTAATGTGCTTACGTACCAGCCGCAAATTTGTAGTCCTAAGTGGGCGTAAGATTCTACATATTAAATCCAGAAATGAATCGGACTGCAGGGACCGGTAAATTATTCCACGGTTTCGCCTCAACGAAATCTTTCGAAACTCAGCTATAATAATTAGAATGATATCCTTTAGACCTGGAGCAAATTTCAGGACAATCCGTTCAGAAGTTATTTGTAAAAAATCAGGTGTGACTGGTCGCACAGCACATAACTTTCTCTTACCCTTCGGCAAGAGAAAGTTGTGATCTGTGCTTATCACACCAGATTTTTTGTGTCGAGATATATTTAGTTTCCGACAGTATGGTACATTCGAATTTCAAGATGTAAAATTTATAAGTATGGCAAAATATTTATATTTTGTTACCATGGCAACCATTTCACCATCTTTTCTATGGAGTACAAGAGTAAAGTGGTCTTCAGAAGATTTCAATCACAAAATGAGAAAATACATTTTACAGAGCATCTAAAAAATAATTGATTTTTGAATTTTAATCAAAATCGTTGGAACGAATTTTGAGAAAATCGAAAAAAATTGAAAAACTACATCAATAAAGTACAAGTACTCTTTGGCTGATTTTGACAAAAAGCTTATTTTCACGCCTCAGGTGGGTGGCTATCTTAAATATAAAATTGCAACCTCCTAGCTCAATTCCTTCATGCTTTAAATTGAACCCATACAGACACACACACCTACAGACAGGCCATGTCGCGAAAACCACTTTTTTGGATTCAGGGGACCTCAAAACGTGTATATCCATCAAAATCTCGACATCGAATTTTTGACATGAATCCAATACTTTCTCTATATCCGAGAAAGTAAAAAAAATATATATTGCAATTTTAATTTAGCTTTGGAATTCTCATAAATCACAGAAATGCAATTAAACAGAGTAATGAGGTGTAACTATTTATTAGCAAATATGAAACATCAGTATTACACAGAATACAAAGTGAGCAGCAAGATAAGATTATCCTCTATTGAGCTCGAGGGGGCCGAATGCTGGTTGAGGGGAAAAACAATTCAGCGCCTGTCAAACCAGCAACCAGCTCGACTCTCATGCGCTCAGCTTTTTCTCTGATTCCTAAGCGCCGGCCGTCAATTGGTTTCGCTCCTAAATGCTCTTCATTTTTTCCTTTTCTCCTAAAGAATTCTTACAGAAATATCTAACTCGACACTTTTTCTAGTCATGTCCCACAAATTTCTTTCACTTGTTACAGGCAGTTTTTTTTTTTTTAATTTATAATCATAGGACTAACAACTGGCCAAATATGAAATATAAAATAACATCCGCTTCTCGTCCCTCTTCAATTTTGAATTAATTTTCATTACAAACTGATTTTGAAGGAAATCATTGTAAATATTAACGAGTCTTAAAAGGAAAAAATATGACCATCTCGTATTAGAGATGGAAAAGTTGACTCTGAGTCAAGAGCGGATCCAGAAGTGTTTTTTGGGAGGGGGGATCTGGTGTGACTTGCACAGCATACTATTTTTTCTTAATTTCGGTAATTTAAAGGCGAATTCTGTACTTGTTTGCCAGAATATAAATACAAATCAAATTTTTAAGTATTAATTTTTAAAATTTTACATTAGAAATAATTTTTTTTTTTTTTTTTTTCAAATCTCGGGGGGCTTAATCACCCCTTTTACCCCCCTCCCCCTTGTATCCGCCCTTGCTCTGACTTTAGTCAAGATTCGATCTTTTACTGAAAATAATCGACTTTTCAGAATCGAGTTGAAACTCTTTCAAGTCGATTAGAATCGATTCTCACTGGACGACTTCGACTTTTTTCTTACCATACTTGGTATCCGATGGTAATATAGTTTGTAACATTTTCATTGATTGACTTTCATCTTTCTTTTTAAAACCTACACATAACACACCAATCAACACGCTTTCTAAGATCGGTTAGTGAACATATGTGGCATTCTTAATTCCTCAATTTTAATGTTTTATTTTAAACGGGTTTAAGAGTTTTTAAAAAGTCGATTTTCAGAATTGATTAATATATTCCAAGAATCAAAAAATATCAAGTCGATTCCAAAATCAACTTTTCTAGCGCCTTTTCCATCCTTTTTACCTCGAATTATTATATTAAATAAAAATCTTTTTTTTTCCAATCCATGACGAAATTTTCTTTGTTATTAATTCAGAATGAAATTATTGTTAAACTTTATTCACTTGTTGAAGTCAAGAAGGGGTTGGAGTGGAGAGAGGGGGTGGGGGAATGTCAAATTCAGATAAATAAAATAAAGAAAAGAAAAAGAAAAATGAAATAAACATGCTTTTTGAAAGCAAATCAAAAAAGTATCATTAAAAAGTTTCTTTATTTGTATTTAATGATTTTTTTTTCAACACTCACACTTTTTTCTCATTCACACTCACACACACATTCACACAGTCTTTTCGGCAACTCAGGCCATATAAGACTTTGACGGGATTAATACTTGAGGCCCGAACCCGCGATTCTTGGTATTTGAGGTTAACAAGCTAACCCCTACACCAAGCCCGAAGGCTAATTAATGATCAAAATAATAATTGTCATTCGCTGCCCCATGGAGTAGTGGCTATTGCATGACTCAATTTCTCCCTGAGAACTAACTTATCTCTAACTAGTCCAACTTGATATCAGCTTAAAATATTAAAATTTCATGATTTATATCTAAAATATTTGGACGGAAGCAATTAAAGTACTCGTAAAATGTACAACAAATTTTATATTTTATTTATTTACTTTTACTATATATAAAGAGAGCTAATAAAAATGTTTTTTTCATAAATTCTAACTGGAAATATGATAAACATTTAGATAAATTATTTTAGTTAGCAATCGCTATTTATCCCGTTTTAAGTATGGTAGTTTTGGTATTTAAAAAAAAAATAAGTACATAGTTACAAAATAAAGTATCACTTATTTTTCCTTAGCAACATATTTTTTATTGCTTTTTGCAAATTATAATATTAGCATTATTAAACACCATACTTACAGTCTATATTTAAGTATAAGTAAATAAGTAATTCATTTTTTATAAGGTTCAGAGACGGTTTGTTTCTTTCGTCTCCCCATCACAGAAAAACTCTCTCTGTGAATGGAGATTTTTTTGATGATTTTACAATTATATAGGAAGAAAATTACATAAACAACAACATACTAAATTTAGTAAGTCTTTGCGAAATCCATTTACAAATGTATTTTAATTTTAGAAAGACATTTGAAAATTAGAGTGCAATTGTGTGGTAATTTTAGAATTCCCAAACTGGTTTCGAAAAAAAATACAATTTTTAACGAAAATTGCTCTACAATGTATGTAAAATTACAATATATACTCTATTTGACGCTGTGATGGGACAGGAATAGACTTTAAAATTGAAATTACTTTAAACAAGTGTGAAAAATTATCATCAGTCTTATCAAATACTTATGCAGTAGAAAATTCCGTTTTACAGAAAAATGCTTTTTTGAATCCCAGTAAAATTAAATCATGCGAAATAAAGTATTTTTGCATACTTTATCGTACTCGTAAAGATAGAGAGTTAATTACCCGAAATAAACCTACAATACTTGTTTATAAAGTACAGGTGGCAACCCTAGTTCAGTGACGGATCCAGAGGTGTTTCTCGTGGGGGGGGGGGGGGGGTAATCTGTAGTGACTGGTCGCACAGCGCACATTTTTTCTTAATTTCGGTAATCTAAAGGCGCATTCTCTACTTGTTTGCCAGAATATAAATACAAATCAAATTTTTAAGCATTAATTTTTAAAATTTTACATTAAAAATACATTTTTTTTTCGAAAAAAAGTATTTTTTTCAAATCTCAGGTAATCACCCCCTTTACCCCTCCCCCTTTGTATCCGCCCTTGCCCTAGTTATATATCAAAATATAGTTTAGTCATAGAAATTAAAAAGAAATTTGGGTCTCCTCTGTTGAATAGGAGGTTGCTAGCTTCTTGTTGACCTCTCTTTTCTTCGCCCCTCATTTCCCTGAGCAGTTTGTGTGTTTCAGACCGGAAGCGACCAACCGACGGCCCCTGACATCTCCCATTCATAATTATCAGCACTTTATGCGGGGCTGAAGGCAAATGGTCAGAGATCTCTTCGCTCTCCCTCCCTCTTGAGACCTCTGATCCTTTTGGGATTAGAGCAAAAAATCACTTTTATTTAAACTCCCGGCCAACGTAGTAAATAAAATATTACATTAATATGTAGCTATTAAAGAATTTTTTCCTCAACATTATTACCAAGTTTCAGCAGTCTTTTTATGTCTTTCAAAAACAAATAAACGTTTTGTTTCCTCAGTAGATTTTATTGAAAGCAAATTTTATAATTAATATTTTTGCATTTTGTTCCACCAGTTAACAAACTCTTAAGATGAAATAATAAATAGATATTTTTTTTAATTCACACAAATACAAAAAAATATAAAAAAGAGCTCCCGGAGCGAGATAGAAATCTCGCTTCTTGTACAATACAAAAATGAAATAAAAAATTAATTTTTAAGGAGCGCCTAAAGAAGTAGGCAACCTAAAAGCAAAGCAATTTCATTTATTAAGATTTTAAGCAATCAGCGTGTGGAACGTTCCCCAGTAACCATCAATAGTATGTATTTAAATTATATGAATAAATCAATAACCCCTAAATGGCCTCTGTAGTCGAAAAGGGCTTTAAAAGACTTTTATTTAGTTAATAGACTATAATTAAAGGAGTGACTTCACGATTTGAGATTCATTTGGAAATGTATCAAATATCAGTCTTGTCTTTTATAGATATGTAATACTATAATTAATTATTATAGTAAAATGCGGTCTAAAAAGATGACGAGTTTTCATATTGCTATAATATTGTATTTATATTGTTTTCATATTGTATTAATTTTGCTTTTGTTTTGTTTTTTTATTGTATTAACTTTGCTTTCGTTTTGTTTTATAATGTATTAATTTTGTATGGTTTATGTTAATTTTTATGTATTTATTTTGTAGACGTTTTGGCCCAATGGCGCGTGTTTAAACGGGCGAAATAAAAAAAAAAAAAGATGACGAAAAATACCCTAAAGAAATAAAAAAGAATACAATTGATTATACACTGTAAAAAAAATCTTAATTTTAGTGTTTTGGAATACTAAATTTACAAATTTCCCTTGTAAATGATAATTACTATGCATTTATCTACTAAATTTATGCGTTCAAATATTTACAACAAAAAACATTTTAAAATTACAATTTTCTTCCAAAAAATAGAGAATGTATTGTAATTTTACATACCTTGTAAGCAATTTTTGTTAAAAATTGTATTTTTTTGAAACCAGTTTGGGAATTCTAAAATTACCACAAAATTGCAGTCTTAATTTTCAAATGTCTTTCTAAAATTACAATACATTTTTAAATGGATTTTGCAAAGATTTACTAAATTTAGTACGTTTTTGTTTATGTAATTTGCTTCCTACACAATTGTAAAATGAACAAAAAGTTTTTTACATTGTAGATAAGCGATGGCTTTGAACTAACAAGTACGTAGGAAAAGAGTGAGTCCTTCAAGAGGCGCCAAAAGGGACAAAATTAAATTGATTGATTTAGCTATTGAGATTCAATAAATTGATATCCACCAACAAAATGCATATATAGTCACAAAATATGTTAAGTTTTATAAGTGCCGAGGTCGGGCTGTTCAAGAGCCAAAACATCTCTAGCTCTGCTGACCTGTGGTTCAGTTACCATTTAATTTGAATAAATAAGTACCAAAAAAGATGAGAGATATTTTACGCTAGCTTTTTTTTTTTTTTAATATCACGATTATTTTTCTTTTCCGCATCTTTTATCTTTAATCTTGTTTTAAAATAAATAGTTGAAGAATGTTGAAAAAGAATTTTTCGTAATATGTTAGCCTGGATGCATCCCTTGAATGTTGCGAGTTGGTTGGCTGACAGCTGTCAGGCCGGAAGCCTCTCCAGGTGAGCAAGAGGGAGAGGTTGCTACCTTTGCCTCCCTTCTTTCTCCTTGGGACAGCCCTTTGGAGCAGCATATGTGCTGATCCTAGATAAACTCCCTCACTTTTATCTCTTTTCCTTGTTAATTGATATTTAATTTTAAATATTTTGGGAATGTTAGATAAAGAAGCAAGTGTGTGTGTGTGTGTTGTTACGTATTTTGGAAAAGGGAGGGAAGGGCTGTTATTAGCACGACCGCCGCCCTTGGCCTAAATGGACTACCTAAGCGCCAGCCAGCCAACAGTTATTAGCCAGCCAGCCCTTGGCCAATTTTCTTTTATTGTTCGAGTGTTATTTACAATTACCCCAATGCCCTCCAGGGAAGGAAGCCAAGGTTCATTTTCGAGGAGTTCAATATTTGCCTGGGCAAATAATGCTATCAAAAAAATCTCTTTCATGTTTCCGGGTCAAAAAATTTTTATTTGTGAGAAAACTTTTTTGCAAATGGCGTGTGAATTTAATCTTGAAATTCAAGTGACGTTTTCTATAATAGCAGGTTAATTCTGAAGGAAACAAAAATGACAACCAGAAATTAGATTTGTTTCACAATACAGACGTGAACTTTAAAAATTTCAAATTTCATAATAATAAAGGATTTTTTTTTCTAGAACTTCTTTTATTAAAACAAAAAAAAATACAATCTTTTGGCTCTCAACCCTTTTTGGATCTTACATCTTGAAACAGATATATAAAATAAAAAACATTTAAAATGACGTGTGTGTCGGTCTTTTTCGTAGTTTAAATCTAGAAAATTTCCATATTCTATTTTTTTCGGCATGTTAGGCATGGGCGTAACTAGGGAATTTGGCCGGAGGGGGGGAGGCCATGGGCCCCGGGGGACCTGGATGGCCCCATATTGTTTCAATTTTTCTTGGGGCGGGGAGTCTTCTGGGGGGCCACGAGTTTTCTTGGAGGCCGGGTCCCCTCGGGTAACCCCTAGTTACGTCCATGATGTTAGGCCATTTAGAATATAAACATGAGCGAGGCTAGAGAATTTGGCTGGGGGTCTTGGGACCAGCCATCTTTCGGGAGGGCTTCTGGGGGGCCACGCATTTTCTGGGGAGGGGGGGAGCTGGTCCCCGGGATCCTTTCTGGGGGGGGCTGGGACTCCGACTTCCCTATTTAAGCCCATGACTATAAACTTATATTATATACGAAATATGTTGGGGGTCCAGGCATATTCATTTAGTCGGGTAATTGTATTGTGTAACAAATCTAATTTCTGGTTGTCATTTTTGTTTCCTTCAGAATTAACTACTGTTATAGACTTTGATTTAATTAAATTCACACGCCATTTGCAAAGTTTTCCGACAAATTCAGATATCAGTTGGTATCCGCAAGAAATAAATAAATTCGTCGAAGTGCTTGGGGTCCGAACACACTCTCTCCTTGGCTTTTAGATTATCACTATTAACATTCATTAACGTCCCTAACCTCTACAACAAATTTTGTAGATTTACATGACGCCATGACGTGCACTGAGAATTCTTTTGGTAGGAACTGTAGACTCTACAGTTTTATTCATTTTGTTCTAATTTTTTCTCTTATTCCTAGCTCTAAATAGGAAATTAGCAATATGCTTTAGTTGCAATTCCATTTGGTGTTGGCTCGGTCTGTTTTTCAACCCCCCGTCTAAGGGAGAGGCCCTCACCTCTTCGGCCTCCCCCTTCCCAACCATCTGGTCACCGTCGGAGGCCACAAAGAGAATCCTAATTTCAGGAAAATAATGTGGCGGGCGCGGCAGCTGCCTTCAGGGTCCGTTTGGTCATCCCAAGGGTGGATCCACTCTAATTCTCTCTCTCTCTCTCTTTACCGTTAGTCGTTCGTATATATCTCATCTGGTCCAGCCAACCAAGTCCATCTCGAAATTTGCCAGGCTAATGGTAATGGCCAGATGAGAGCGGTGATACGAAGGAGTCCATCCTTTTGCGTTAACGTAATAAATTAGATTGCGTATTAATATTGATAAAAGCCGATTCCTTTTTGACTTTGACTCAAGTGGATTTTTCATTAAATATAAAAATAAAAAAATATTTTTCCCAAGAGAGAAAAGATGAGAGTCGGTCGGGCACAATAACTAAATTTACCTGGGATGGACCACTCCAAGTAAATTAACTTTTATATTGATGCCGCCGCTCTTGACAACTGTCTGAGATCTAAATCCGGCCGAAGGTCTTCTTTCCAATAGAAATTTCAAAATAAAGAAAAAAGAAAGGAAGATATACACTGTAAAAAAAAAAATCTTAATTTTAGTCTGTTTTGGAATAGTAAATTTACAAATTTCCCTTGTAAATGATAGCTACTATGCATTGATCTACTAAATTTACAAATTTCATGCGTCCAAATATTTACAACAACAACAAAAAAAAACATTTTAAAATTACAATTTTCTTGAAAAAATAGAGTATGTATTGTAATTTTACTTATATTGTATAGTAATTTTCGTTATAAATTATATTTTTTTCGAAAGCAGTTTGGGAATTCTAAAATTACCACAAAATTGCACTCTAATTTTCAAACGGCTTTTGAAAATTACAATACATTTGTAAATGGTTTTTGCAGACTTACTAAATTTAGTATGTTTTTGTTTATGTAATCCGCTTCCTACACAATTGTAAAATCAACAAAATTTTTTTACAATGTACAGCATTGTAATTTTTTGTTCCTGTTGCTAATCAAAGATCCTCATATCGACATGACGTAAAAAAAAAAAATTCGCTCTTATCAAAGTTTCGATAATAGAATATAAAATTTTATTTGAAAACTTTGAGTCGTTAATGTCATCACCAAATGACTGCTCCTGCTGAGGAATGTCTCTATTAGACTGTCGCGTAAATCAAGACCAAAAGAGAGAGGGCAAAAGGTGTTTCGCATTACAACAAAAAAGAGCCCTCCTCCCCTCCCCTCGCTTTTTTTTCTTTAACCTGGAGCCACCACCCTGCACGTGCTTCGGGTCAGCTGGTTAAAGATTAGATACCAATATAATATATTACATTGAAAAGAAAAGAAAAGAAAGAAAGAACAAACAAGGAGTGAGGAGAAAACAAAATTTTAAGCAGGTAAAATATTTGCTAAATTCAATGAACAATTGATGATATGTAAAACTCAACGACCCCATTTCATTGCTACAATATTATTGATGCTTTATTCCATTGATGGACACCGTAGTCTAATTTATATTAGGTCTAGAGAAAAAATGAATAGGCCAGAATCAATAGCAAAGAATGGAAATATATTTTCACCACTTTGGCACTCAAAAGAGATGTTTTAACGTTTGCTAGGCGTTCATTGGAAGCAGAAACTAGCGAACAGCGAAACGGCGAAAACAAGCGAAATCCAATGCGCGAAAGGTTGCGCGTCCACTGGTAGCAGAAACCTGCGAACTGCGAATTCAACATGGCTGACATAAAGTAAACTTAATCTGACAGCGAACGTCAAATATAACCTTGCTAGGTCAACATGGCCTTATCTGACTCCAAATTTGTTGCATTAGAATCAAATTTGATAGTACGTCGTTTACGGCAAAGACGGATAAATTGGGTTAACGATATTTATATAAAAAGAAAAGAGTTGTTGAATGGTAGAAATTACAAGAAGATGAGGACCACCATTCATATTTTAGAATGGCAAAGCCAACACTTGCTTGTCTTTTGGAAATTTATAATTTTTAAAAAAGTAAAATAAGAAAGTCATCTGGTTCATTCATTTCATAAGAAATCTCACACAATTTGTTTTGGACATTTCTCATGTGGTAATTACTTTCCCTCATGCCCCACAAATATTTTTTTCTTTTCTTGAATTAGAAGAATTAATTTTTCAACATCCATGATGAAATCTATATTTGGTCCCTGTTATGCATTAGTGTGTCAAGCGCCACAAAATTAAAAATTGAGTTAAGCACGGAATATTGTTTCAAATGCTATAATTAATAGTATTTTTTATGAAATATGTCCTAAAAAAATTTATATTTAATGTTACTTGCATAATTGACAAAAAAATTATATATAATCCAATGAAAACAAAAAACTTTAATGCTAATTTCTCAGCTGGCGCTTGACACACTAATGCGTAACAGGGTACATTTATAATAAAGGATTGAAGATTGGCAGCTTGGTCTTAAAATATAACCTTGCAAGGCCAAAATGGCGCTTTAAAACGAGCGAAATATCGAACAAAATTGGATTGGTCGCGACTAAACGTTGCGATTAGCGTCTCTCCTAGTGGACGAGGGCTGATTTGCCAATAAGTCTTTGGATTATTCGCGCGTTTCCGTCGTATTCGCGCGAACTCGCCGCTTTCTGCTTCCAATGGACGCCTAGCCTTATTTTCGCACTTTCGCCATTATCATTCTCAGCATGCGATCTGCTTTATTTTCAAAGATATAATAAATTTGTAAAGTCAAATTCCCTCGGCAGCCGAAATGACTAAAAAAAAAGTGAAATTTAATTTTAAACAGCAGATAGACTATCCCATTCCACTTTTCATTGTAATTCTACTAATGACCCAAGGGATTCGATTAATTCATTCTCAAAGGGAAGAAGCCAGCATCAGTATTCTCAAAACCATTTCTTTTTCGAGACGTCCCGGAAACGTTGTTCTCGGGGGCCACCGGCTACGTTCCTAGAAGGAGGTTCGGTTCCTAAAGCTGATTGCTGTCCTGATTTGGTTTTTAGGTTGAAGAATGGGGCAGGCGGGGGACGTGACGACCTCAAAAGAGAAGACAGCCCCTCTCTTGACTTACTTTCATTTCTCTTTTGAAAAAAAAAAAAAAAAAAATTCAAAATGCACCACATCTAATCCTGCTCCATCTGATGGTAAACACGTGCATGCACAGGGAATGGGGTGGTTTGGAATTTTTATTACACCCACCAACTAAAATACACAAACAAACAAAAAAATAGGAAACAATAGGGACCGTGCGTCTAGACCTTTGCGCCAACTAGTGGCAATCATCTTAATTAGTCGGGGGATTTGTTAAATATTTAATATGTGATTTATTTTTGAATAATTATTAATTAAATATATTGAGATTATTTGAAGTTTGTCGACTTCAAGAAAAAATTGCTGTATCCGTGGCTGTAATAATACATCACTTCAGAAACCTGGAATGGATGTGAAAGTGAAATTTTATAAATTTCCAGATAGTCACATGAAAATAGCAAAAAGTAAACAGTGGATAAAAACAGTAAAAAATTATGACTAAGTCCAAAATTAATTAAAAATATATTATATAATTAAAATGAATTTTGAGATTAAACTCGACGCATGTAAATAACTAATTTTGTTAACCAGGTTCTTAATATTTATGACATTTATTTCATAATAAAAGCTTAACCTTAAAACTTTTTTCCATTTCAGAGAAAATCCAAAAGACTGGGTACCAAATCAAAATTCGAGAATTTGTAGTAATACTCATTTTATAAACAACGAAAAATCGGAACATCCGTCTTATATTCCCTCGATTTTTCCTGGAAGCGAAAATA
>JAKCPI010028742.1:0-38508 GCA_023213315.1 Euborellia annulipes | reverse complement strand
TTTTATTTAAGCCAAATGGATACCAAATGGCTTAAATAAGCCTTAAATAAGCCTGGACCCCATATATGTATATTTATCAATAACGGATATCGTATAAAGTCTTATATGGCCTGAGTTGCCGAAAAGACTGTGTGAATGTGTGTGTGAGTGTGAGTGTGAATGAGAAAGAGTGAGTGTTTTTTTGTAAAAAAAAAAAAAAAAAAAAAAAAAAAAAAAAACTACCTGGCTGCTCTTATTGTTAAATATAACAGCCACTTTATTTCTTCAATATAATTCTTTGATTTACGAGTATATCAAAAAATATTATAGGGTACATTAAATTGATGGTTTAATCTTTATAGATATTTGTTTTTATTTTATAATAAAAATTCATATATTTCAATGCATTTATAAATATTTGATTTGTTTTTTTATTTTATTTTTTTTTTAGCTGCGAAAAAAAATGATTAAATAATTTATCTGATTCGAAAATAATTTCCATACTAACAGGTGATTTTTAAATCCCATAGGTTTTAAAAATATATTGATATGAGTTATCAGTATATATATCTATATATATTTTTATTTATTTGGTGAAGATTGAAAGATAAATAAGCAAGCTTTGGTTTGTCAGTAAAGTTAAAAAAATTAAATGTTTTCATTAATTAAATATAAAACTATTGACTAAAAGTAATAACTTAAATTAATATTATATTGGCGGTCCTATTATTAATTATTAAATATATAAGTGGTATATTTGATGTTATTTAATCTCTATTTAATTTAAATATTCCGACATTATCATTATAATGGAAATATGGATTTCAAATATTACAGTATATATTGAATATATTGAATTCAATTTTATTCATTTATTAATATTCTTTTCAAATAGTTGAAATTTTTTTAATCATTTCAAATTTATATGTAATGTAAATTAAATGAAAATCGAAATCGTATTTAGTGTTCTCTCTCTTTCTCACCCCCCCACCCTTTTTCCCTTACACAATCCAATGTTCAATATTCATTGACAGAATAATTCAGATTTCAAAATGAACGTTTTAAATGAAAAATACCAACAGCCCACTCCCCACCCCTCCCCCCTCCTCCTATATATACTAATAAACAAAATTAGAGATCATTAGATTTTCTTCTGGAAATATTATTAATTTATATCATTGAATTTAATTATTATGCAAAGAGGTAGAAAATAAAATTTTGAATAAATGAAGAGAGTTGTACTAAACAATCAGATAATGAAATTTGACGTTTAAAAAAAAATCAAATTACAATAAAACATATTAAAGTGTTGATTTAATAATTTTCATTTGCTTAACGTGAGAGGAAAAAAGTTTAGGATTTGTATTTAGTAAACATCCTTTTTAATTAAATGAAATAATAACTCCTAATAAAGATAAAATCTAAATAAATTTAGTTAAAAGAGTTAAATAGTAATTCTTAACTCCCCAGTGAACAATTCAATAATCAAAGGGGATGGTGAATATAAATATTTTTTCCTCATATTTACTAAATTTTACATCTTGAATTCTAGTTAATACAACGGCAGAAACTAAACATATAAAATCGACAAAAAAAATCTGGTGCAACCAGTCACACTCAAATTTTTTGGAATCAGGAGGGTGAAAGACAAACAGCTATTGGAATTTTTGCAACACCTCTATATGATCCCGCTTCCCAGCCATCTAATTGATTTCTTAATGAAATAAATTTAATTTTGTTCATTTATATTTAGTTTCATTATAATACAGAAAAAATCTGGTGTGACTAGTCGTACAGCATCTAACTTTCTCTTACCTCCGGTAATGGAAAGTTGTATTCTGTGCTTGTCACACCAGATTTTTTGTGTCTATATATATTTAGTTTCCGCCCATATATTAAACCTCAAGATGTAAAATTTATAAAACCTGGGAAAATATTTGTATTTTGCTTCCATGGCATCCATTTCTCCTATCTTTCCTATGAAGTTCAGTAGTAAAGTGATCTTCAAACAATTTTGAGAACAAAATGAAAAATATACATTTTAAAGAGCTTCTAAAAAATAATTGATTTTTAATTTTAATTAAAATTGCTAGAGCGAATTTGGAGAAAATAAAAAAAAAACTGAAAAAGTATATCGTATATCAGTAAAGTACTAGTACTCTTTTGGTCGATTTTATTCAAAACGCTTCATGTCACGTGCCGGGGGGTCTAACTTTAAATATAAAATTTCAACTTCCTTAGCTCTTCTCGATATTGAGATATTTTGTTCACAGACACATACAGACAGACCATGTCACATTGAAAACCACTTTTTTTGATTCAGGGGACCTCAAAACGAGTCAAAATCTCGACATCGAATTTTTGACATGGAATCCAATACTTCTCTCTTCCTAGGTGGTATATTAACATATATAGAAGTAAGAGAAAGTAAAAAAATTAAATTATTCTAGTTTTCTTTCAAAAAATGCATATTGGTTTTTAAAATTGAAGGAATGGAGATAGAAATTGTTTCATCTCTTTGTCTCCCCCCCCCTCTCTCACTCTCTCTCTCTCTTTCGAATTAAAAGTATTGCTTTTCCATTTGACGGTTTCCAAAAAATTGAAATATGCTTGCTATATATACTATTGATAAATTTATATTTAATCCAACTGATTAAATCAATAGAGAATAAATGCATTTTGATATTTGTTTAAAGATAATAATTGTAGGATTATAAGCGAATGGATATAATAATATAAAATTACTTTTTTGCTTTTTATAATTGAAAATTTTTTTGCTTATTTTAATTTCTCCTTTTTTTTTTTATTTATTTAGATGAGTGGTTTTCCAGAGCATTTTCCAGATCGTTGATAAAATTACGGTTTTACTAATAATATTTTGGTGACAGAAATTCAATTATAGTTTAATCTTTAACGGGGTTTCACCATATCCATTAATATACTATCAATGCTATGAACAGACATATGGACGGTTCAAAACTCATTTCAGAGTGAAAAAAAAATTAAATTATAAAATAAAAATAAATATTTCGTTTTGGTTTTAAAAGATTAAAAAAATACTATTTATTTGTTTATCGAACTTGGTGTTAGGCAGCTGATTAATTTATATGTTGAGAAGCGTTTGAGCTTCAAATTTCACCCCCATCTGAGTCAAATGTTTATTTACTTTAGATACAGTTGGTTTAGTTTAAGAGCATTTTAGATTAAATAAATATAATTAAAACAAATCAAGGATTTAATGAGTTTTATAACGTAAGTAGTTTATTTTCAAACAGAAATCAATTAAATAAATTAAGATATTTGATGAACTAAAACAGTGAGTAGTATCCAAATTTTTTAAGTAGATTTTGTAATAAACCCCTTGTGTCCATTGAATATCAACACCTCACAAAGAAGCAAATATTGTATAAGGCCTGGAGCATTTTTCTCAAAAAAAAAAAAAATTACCAATAATTTCAATGATAATTAGCGTAAAAAAATAAATTATTTTAATTTTGATTAATGAATTCTAAAAAAAATCATCACAGTTTAGTTTTTGAATAAAATTAATATATTAATTCAAAATATTCAAAAATTGTATTAATTCAAAGTTTTTGAAAAATAGCCTAACTTTTAAAAGGTTAAAGATAGTAACAATAAAAGTTTTGGGATGTGGGTTCGTATGCCAAGCAATTCGATAAAAATATATTGGGGTACCAAATGACATAAATAAATATGCCTCTACCACAATATATTAAATATATCATATTTAGAATCGTTTAAAGTCTCTAATGGCCTAAGATGCTGAAAAACTATTAAAAAAAAAAATAAAAACTTTTAAAAAGTTTTTCTAAGCTGTTTTTTTTTTTTATATAATAATTCAGATTCAACCCCACAAAGCGAGGCGAAAGTTCGGGATTGGTGACCTAGAGCAATCAGCGTGTTTAACGTCACCCGATATCCATCGGTATTATGAATTTTTAAAATAATATAAAGCGCTAGAGGCTGTCTTCCTGTCCCTGTGTGTATGTGCCTATCAGGGCGCCAGAGTAAAAGAAAGTTGAGTCTAAAAGGGAAATTTAAAACTAAGTCAGAGAGGGAAATTTAAAACTTCACTTTCATATAATCAACAGGTTTTTATGGCGGTTTTGTTAGAGAAAAGATTCTGAAAAATTTTCAAAATCTCTCGATTGAAGATGTATATATAACGAGATGGGGGGGGGGGGGGGAATTAAAGTATTACTTAAGTAAATTTTTGGCTGTTTTAACCCGCCCGGCTCCTCCCTCTTGCTAGCAATAATAGCATTAACAGCCTTTTTTTCTTTTAAAAATATTTGCGCAACTGATTAAACCCCCGCTTTGCCTGCAAAGCTAATATGAAACGTCTCTCTCCTAGGTTGCTTACGTAATACTTGAAATGCCCTCTAACTCATATTTAGTTATATATTTTTTGTATTATAATTTTAGTTAACAGCTACCGGCCGGTTTCATGAAAGAAACGGACCTTAATCTTTTAATTTAATTATTAAACAATGACGCAGTCCTGATTATTTAAATTCGTTTTTTAAAAAAGAGTTATGGTGAATACACAAATAAACATTGATCAAATTGGTATTTTTAATTCCACAAAAAGTGAAATAAAAAGAATTAATACATGCTAAGACATACATTTATTTAACCTTTCGGCCAAGCCATCAGCAGAACATTAAAAGAGAGGTTAAATAAATGTAAGCCTTAGCACGTATTAATCCTTTTTATTTCACTTTTTGTAGAATTGAATTTTATCAATGTTTATTTGTGTCCTTACCATACCTCTTTTTTAAAAAATGAACTTTTAATTTAAGTATTTCAAATTAGCTAATTAATAATAAATCTATTCCCATCCGGGTGCTTTCATCTGATCTAATCTAAGCTACTGAGAATTAATTATTTGAATGGGGATTCCTCAATATAGAATTAATCCTTTCAGTCACTACATCTTTGAAAAGGAACGTTTTCCGAACCCATACTAGGACTGCACTGATTCCTTATCAGTTGATTCTGTGCTCTAAATAATTTCATATCCTCAGCATATTTTCACTTTCATTAATTTTTGAGGGGATTGATTAGATGAGCGAGTTATATTTAGAAAGACGGACACAAGTTTAAATTTAACTTATTACAAATCAATCCTATTCTTTAGAGATCACTTATGATGGAGGTGTTAATAAACTTAAACCTTATTCGTGAACACCTATAATTTGCAAAAATTACTTTTTTCCGGAAAACGTTAAAAAAAGGGTATGAAAAAAGATGCTTCTATAAAGTGAAATTAATTAGACTATTGAATATTTAACAGCTGAAAAAGTTTTTTCATATGAAATTTAAATAGAGAAAGAGTGGGTGTAGCTTAAGTGAATAATAATTCGATAAAAAAATGTTATTTTCGAAATATAAATAGTTAATTTAATATTTTATAACTAAACAAATATTAATATGGGTAGGTAATATATTTAAATATGTTTCAACTAGTGCCAACGGTCGCCAGTATCAATTTAATATTAATATGGGGTCGTCCACCCGTGACGATATTCTAGTCCGCCCCCTCTCACAGTCATATACAAACAAACCCCCTTACAAATATAATGTCACAACATAGAACTACCCCCCCCCCCCCCCCCCCCAAATTTTTTCTTAAAATTTTCTATACAAAATTCATATCATTTAACCTTTTTTTTTTTTAGTAAATTTTCCCTCGTGGCTCAATAATCACACATTTTTACTTTCTCGTATAGATCATAAAGAGAAAGTATTGTAATCGTCAAATAATTCGACTTCGAGCTTTTGATGTTTCTTCACGTTTTAGACCTCCCTGAGTCCAAAAAAATCATTTTGGGCATTATATCTGTGTGTGTGTGTGTGTGTCAACACGATTGCTTAAGAACCAAAGCAGCCAGATAAATGAAATTTGGTATATATTACTTCCACTAAAATTGTAGATTTCTATCAATTTTTGGAGTAAATAAATACTTTACTTGGAAGTAGTACTTTACCAAAAAAGTTTTTTCAAAATTTTGAAATTTTCAATTGTTTTGTTACATTATGATAAATTAGTCTATTTTAAAAAGCTTTTATTATTTGACATTTTTAAGAAAACTGAATAGTTTTTGAAGAAATCAACAAAGAAAAAGAAAATTTAACGAAAATTTTAAGTAAAGTACTAATTCCAAGTAACGTATTTACTCCAAAAGTTGATAGAAATCTACAATTTTAGTGTAAGGAGTATATACCAAATTTCATCTATCTGGCTGCTTTGGTTTTTAAGCAATCGTGTTCACACACACATCCAGACGTAATTACAAAAGAATATGCGAGCAGGATTCGGGGAAGTCATTCCCCTTTTATTTCCTCTAACGAAAATCATTTGGCCTTTTTTAGTATGCGAGTCTCATCCCTTCTTTTCAAACTCAAAAAATTTTATAAATTCAACTTTGAATTGTTATGTCAAGGTTAGAGAAACTCGCGGGTTCACCATGTCACACTTAGTAGCCTTTTGGCCACCCCCTCCCACTAACGTGCTACCTAATATATGGACGACCCCTATAATTAAGTTTAGAAAAAAATGTATATTTAAAATTTTTTTTACTAGAGAAAGGCGGCCTAATACCGGTACTGATCGAATTTTTTTTTTTACAAATCCATATAGGAGGCGGATTTTTTGTAAATGCGTTCCGTAGCTACGATACGACTCAATGTGGTTTAAGTTAAACACTGAAATAGATCCGAATCTATAGCATGGTAAAAAAACCTCCTAAATCGCCGCTAACAATATATTTCTTTTGACTATATCCAATTAGAATGGACGAGGCGGTATCGTACTAGAAAATCAGTTTCAGTAGGTGAAATTTACGTATAAATTTATGGCAGGAGGATTTTTGCAATCCGATACGAACCACAAATGAGGCGCATCACTACCTCGTATCATATTGCAAAATTCAGTCTGCCATAAGTTTAAATATGATTATCGCCAACTGAGATGAATTTTGCTGATGGTTGAGCCGGAGCCGTCCATTCCAATTGAGATATATGATATACGGCGGATTTTTGTAATGCGATAAGGTCCAATTTATTCAAGAGCTTAAACCTCAATGAAGAAAGACTTGTAGTAAAAATCCCCATATCATATATTACTTTTTACTAAGGCCAAATAGACACTGGGAGTTAATATGCCCGAGCCCCACTTATTTGGCGGCGGCAAATATGAATAGAAAAAGTGAAAATGTCGCCGTGGGAGGATAAAACGTCATTGTTTTTAAGAGATTTAAAAAAGTATTTTTAGGTTTTTTTTTTTTTTTATTTGTGAATATTTAAAACAACTCATTAATAAAAAAAATTATTATCAGTTTTAATTAAAAATTTGTTACTTTTTTGAATAATTTAAAAGTAATAAAACAAAGTAAATTTTATTTACGCTTCAATAGAAAAAAAAAGTCTAAATATCATTTCTCTCGTTCATCTCCCAAAAATTACCTTTTTCTTGGAGATGATATCAGGATCAGCTTCTAATAATGGAATGAGACATTTATTTTTAAAATCAACAAATTTTAATTAAGTAATCAAAAATAAAAATTAAAAATCATGAAAATAAATAAAAAAAAAGTTATTTTCAAAAAAATCTTAAGATTTCAAAAAAACTTTTACTATTTCAAATCTCTGTTTTTTGAATAAATATCTTTTCTGATTTTGAGAAAATTTACTGATACCTTTTAAATTGAAAACCGAATATGAAAAAATACGTCTTTGTTATTTCTAAAATAAATTTTAATTTCTTCAGATTCCCTTATAATCAGTACCAATCAAAATAAGTGAAATTCCAATAATTTCATCTCTTTCAAAATTTTATTTATAATCTCTTTGTCTTCTTCATTGATATCAGAATATTTCTCAAAGTTTATTGTTGGATGTTTATTAAAGACATTAAAATTGTTCAAGAATAAGATAAAATTCCAAAAAAAAAAAAAAAAATTTATAAAAAAAAGAAAAATGTTATTTGTTGTAGTTTTTACCTGAAGCGGGACCGCGCGACTCTGGACGCGACTCGCGGCTGCGGCTGTTGCTGCGGATGCTGCCCTGCGGAGATGCAGAATGAATGAGATGAGACCAAGAGAGAGAGAAGTGGAGAGCGCTCGACGCCGAATGCGCGAGCGTAAACCGTCTTTGCCCTGGCCACCCCCGTATACGCGATTTCATTAAAATACGCATGCGCTGCTGCTGACCTGACGGCTGCACCTGGCCAAAAGGTGTGCATCATCGGCCACCATTGATCGGTGTGCTCTGCTTCAACAAGTAGTCCACAGGTTGTTCGTTGGATGGGTGGATGGGAGGATAGGCGGATAGTGGGAGGGTTCACCCACCGAATCCGCCTCTTTTATTTTGTTGCCCAGATCATAATTAATCATCCAACTGTTATTATTATGTAGTACGACACTTCTTCTAAATTTCGAATGGGGATAATCAGATTGACCGCAAACTCTAATTGACAATTCGACGCTTTGAATTATGTTTTAGGTACTAAACCGCAATTCCCCTAAGTACTTTACCAAAAAGGGATGGTTGAAAAAAAATTCAAATGAAATTGCTAGGAAACCAATTTCATGGAGAAGAGGAGAGATTTTATATTTTATTCTTTTTTTATTCATTTTTTATCAAAACACTTAGATAAATTGATATCTATACACATGGTTCACAAAATCGGTCCCGAAAAATTGTTGTTCAATTAAATTGTCGAAGCTATAAGATATTTTAGCTAAGTCTATTTTTAATTTTTCTTTTTCTCAAAATTTAATTAAATATTCAAAAAAATAAATAGAAGTATGGTGGCTGTGAATAAAGTTGATTGGAGAAAGGGCAGGTTCAGCCAAATAAAAAGCCTTTATATGCTTCTCGACTCCGGAGACGTTTCGAGACAAATTTAATATCTCATCATCAGTCCGACTAAAAATGTACATACAAGAGTAATTAATTTTCGATATATAATAGAAGTTATAAAAAGACACATTGTGGCGAAAAAATATTACATCGAAATGTTGCATAAAGGTGGTCATTAATTATACAGTACATGTACATGTGAATTTATTATAATGAAAACGTCTCGAAGTGTACATGACATAAAAATTTCTCAATATACTCAAACCAGAAATGTCTTTCATTTATATCTAATTCTTATTCAAATAAAATTTTATTTCGGGACCATCGAAAGGTTAATCCCTAGGTCAAGGCGTTTTAAAAACAAAGTGGAATTAGATATAATTTTCTTATTACAAATAAATTATAAAATATTTAAAGTTTTGACATTTCGGTAATTAATTTTTTGATTTTTTGAACAAAGGGCTCTAGCTCACAACTCACTGCGCATAGTTGGTAAAAAATTTTAAATTCATTTTAAGATATTATTTTTCATTTTTTATTTTTATTTTTATCGCACGCTTGCCCCTGAGGCGAGAATGGCATCATAAACACAACCCAGGCTATCACAGTCAGTGTGGAAATTGATGGCTTTTTGCCCAAACATTTTTATATAGCATTTTTCGAGCGTTAGGCGTTTGTCAGTGTTATTCTCTTTGGCGATCATCAGTGGATTATCAAAATCAAATGAATGATCACACTCCAAACTGTGAAACGCCAACGCTGTTGATCGTTTTTTAGTTTTTATGGTGTATTTGTGTTCTCCCCGACGGATGGAAAATTTGCGGCCCGTCTGCCCCACGTAATAGGAACCTGGATGTGGGCAATCCAAACACTTGAACGCATACACAACACCTGTTTGATTATCGAGACTGATTTTATCTTTTGTGTTGTACAGGCGCATCAACGTGTTATTGGATTTTGGAGCCAAAGAGATGTTGAAATCTTTGAATATTTTTTTAGTATTTTCTGTAACTCCTGGAATGTAAGAAACAGAATAAAATGTCGGGGGTGGTTGGTTGGTCACTAGGTTTTGGATTAGTTTGTTGTGCTCTGTTTTTAAATTGTGAAACAATTTTATTTAATAGTGACAAGGGGTAGCCATTTTCTTTCGCCATGTTAAAAAAGATGTTTAAGTTTTCATTAATGAACATGGCGAAAGAAAATGGCTACCCCTTGTCACTATTAAATAAAATTGTTTCACAATTTAAAAACAGAGCACAACAAACTAATCCAAAACCTAGTGACCAACCAACCACCCCCGACATTTTATTCTGTTTCTTACATTCCAGGAGTTACAGAAAATACTAAAAAAATATTCAAAGATTTCAACATCTCTTTGGCTCCAAAATCCAATAACACGTTGATGCGCCTGTACAACACAAAAGATAAAATCAGTCTCGATAATCAAACAGGTGTTGTGTATGCGTTCAAGTGTTTGGATTGCCCACATCCAGGTTCCTACTACGTGGGGCAGACGGGCCGCAAATTTTCCATCCGTCGGGGAGAACACAAATACACCATAAAAACTAAAAAACGATCAACAGCGTTGGCGTTTCACAGTTTGGAGTGTGATCATTCATTTGATTTTGATAATCCACTGATGATCGCCAAAGAGAATAACACTGACAAACGCCTAACGCTCGAAAAATGCTATATAAAAATGTTTGGGCAAAAAGCCATCAATTTCCACACTGACTGTGATAGCCTGGGTTGTGTTTATGATGCCATTCTCGCCTCAGGGGCAAGCGTGCGATAAAAATAAAAATAAAAAATGAAAAATAATATCTTAAAATGAATTTAAAATTTTTTACCAACTATGCGCAGTGAGTTGTGAGCTAGAGCCCTTTGTTCAAAAAATCAAAAAATTAATTACCGAAATGTCAAAACTTTAAATATTTTATAATTTATTTGTAATAAGAAAATTATATCTAATTCCACTTTGTTTTTAAAACGCCTTGACCTAGGGATTAACCTTTCGATGGTCCCGAAATAAAATTTTATTTGAATAAGAATTAGATATAAATGAAAGACATTTCTGGTTTGAGTATATTGAGAAATTTTTATGTCATGTACACTTCGAGACGTTTTCATTATAATAAATTCACATGTACATGTACTGTATAATTAATGACCACCTTTATGCAACATTTCGATGTAATATTTTTTCGCCACAATGTGTCTTTTTATAACTTCTATTATATATCGAAAATTAATTACTCTTGTATGTACATTTTTAGTCGGACTGATGATGAGATATTAAATTTGTCTCGAAACGTCTCCGGAGTCGAGAAGCATATAAAGGCTTTTTATTTGGCTGAACCTGCCTTTTCTCCAATCAAATTCAAAAAAATAAATCTCTATATTATATATAAATGAAATGGGAAAAATGTATGTATTTATGTATGTATATGTTCTATCGAAATCCACAATTTTTAATGAATCTATTTGAAATTAAGTACACATATAGTAGATGGACTAGGAAGTAACGTTATAATAATTTGAATCTCTTAAATAATTTTGGAAAATTAATTACAATCAAATTTCTTCAATATGGAAACACAAAATTTACAAATTGGCTTGGAAATTAGAGAGGCATTTATTTACTCTGTTACCAGCTTTATGGGTATACGACTAGAAGCTGTGGGAAGAGCTACGCAGCAGTTGAAAAAAATCTGGTGTGACTGGCGCACAGCACACAACTTTCTCTTACCTTCGGTAATCGAAAGTTGTGTTCTGTGCTTGTCACACCAGATTTTTTGTGTCGACATGTATTTAGTTTCCGACAGAACGGTACATTCGATTTTCAAGATGTAAAATTTACAAGTACGGGAAAATATTTATATTTTGTTACCATGGCAACCATTTCTCCTATCTTTTCTATGGAGTACAAGAGTAAAGTGGTCTTCAGAAGATTTCAATCACAAAATAAGAATATACATTTTAAAGAGAATCTAAAAACTAATTGATTTTTGAATTTAAAAAAAATCGTTGGAGCAAATTTAGAGAAAATCGAAAAAAACTGAAAAAGTGCATCAGTAAAGTACTAGTACTCTTTGGTCGATTTTGTTCAAAAGCTTCGTGTCACGTCCCATGGGGGTGCCTAACTTAAATATAAAATTTCAACCTCCTAGCTCTTTTCGTTCTTGAGATATTTTGTTCACAGACACACACACACACAGACACACACACAGACAGACCATGTCGCGAAAACCACTTTTTTGGATTCAGGGGACCTCAAAACGTGAAGATCTATCAAAATCTCGACATCGAATTTTTGACATGAATCCAATACTTTCTCTCTCTATATATATTAACATATATATAGAGGTAAGAGAAAGTAAAAAGAAGAGAGCACGCATACAACCGACCCTTTAAACAGTCATAAATAGACCCTTTTGTGTTGTGCCTAGGCGGTACTAGCTTGAATTCAAGATTCTTCCTTAACATCTTAACACTTGCATTGCAACAAAAAATATCCCAAATTGGCAATAAACTTTCCCGAGGGAGGCGGAAAGATCCGCGACACAATGGTAAAAAGTAAAAACGGATTAAGCTATCAAACACTACGTAGTGTGATTGTTGTACTCAGGGGCCCATATCTTGTAGGTACGTGGATGGCGACCACGAGATGCCCTATCTGGGACTGGCAGTACTTGTGCTCTTCCCTTCTATATTGTCAACAGGAGTCAGACCACGCGACGGGCCGGCCTGTTCTTTTCCTTCCCAATCGCAAAAACCCATGAACCACCGACCCAGCACCGCGGGAAGAAAGAAGAGTGGGATTGCTGTACACCAAAACAACAAGAGAGGTGGATTATAATAGATTAATTATATTTTTATAAACAGAGAGATATACAGTATATGATATTATTTTGAAAAAAATGAGTAGAAAAAGCTTATAACGAAAAACAATATGAATAGAATAATTATGTAAAATGAAATAAAAGCTCGTTCTGTATTTTTCCCAAATAATGCCATTGAAATATAAACTTGTGTTTTACAAGTTGTGTTTTACAAAAATGTATCTTTAACTCTATACAAAAAAAAAAAAAAAAAAAAAAAAAAGAGTAAGAATTATACCTTGTTAGACTATATATAGTTATGTATATCAATAGTAATAGCTATTATGAAAATTAGGAATTAAAATTTGGTATTATTTTCCATAGTTATGTTAAAAAAGAAACATTGACTTTATCACCAATTAAGTGCATACAATGAAGTGTTAATTTTAATGGTATTTTCTATCTAATTATTTGGTATTTTCAACTCCCTACCCCTTAATAAAATTAAAATGAAATAAATGAGACAACTATTACAAATTTTGTAATCATATTATGAACAACAACAGATTAGCAAGCAGATTTTAAATTAGAATCAGAACACTAAAGTTTAAAGGGTAGGGGATTATGCAAAAATCCTAGCTTAAATAAATAATATAATTCCAGAAATAAATGGGTATATTTCTTTTAAGAGAAGCTTAATTAACCATCAAATTAAACCTAAATTGTTTGTACTTTAGAATGGTATAATTAACGAAAAGGGGTGGAAATAAGTAGGGGGCTACCCCCCGAAAACGGTACGTGCTGGGGGAAAACGAAGGTCAAATTTGGATTCAGGATGTCATTTTACTTAAGAATCTGAAGGAATTTTCTCGGGGCTTTTTTTCTTGTTGCACAGTGTTATTAGAGCTTGGATATTCATGCACTATCAAACCTGCATTAATGCACTATAAAATAACTAAATATGCACAATAAAGGGAAAAACAGTAAAAATATGCTCACAAATTGAGTCGCATTTTATATTTTTATTATAATTATTATATATTATTTTTATTTTTTTTATAACAATGAACCTGAAAGATGTCACAAAATGACTTTATTAAAAATGAGTTCTGAATGTGTATTATTTTTGATTAATAGCATTTTAACGATTTTTTAAATTTTATTTAACATATACCTTGTTTAATGAAACTATTTTATTTGCTTTCTCCAACTTTACTCTATGTATATTTGGAAACTTAACCTTATCATTCTTTAACTAACTCATTCTAGCCTACCTACAAAAAACGCTTCTCAGTTAAGGAGTTTAATTTTAATATAATTGCCTCTTTTAGAGAGATGTCATGTTCCTTATCAAGGGAAAAAAGTATGATGGTCAATAAGGTATTTTTAAATTTCCAAAATGGTAAAGTAATTGCTTTCACTAATTGTATACCATAAGATATTTATTATTCTTATGTTTAAATTGACGTTTATATCAAAGACTTGGCTAACTTTTAATTAGAGCTCTAGTTAGGAATGGAGGAGAGAGAGAGAGAGAGAAATGTTCAATTTCTAAAACGGTCATCTAGCCAAGTTTGTAATAACGATAAAGAAACAACATCAAAGACATAGATACATTTATCTTGCTTGCGAATCAGTTGATATACATGCGGAGCTAATATATATAAAGTACATATAGGATACATTTTGATATAAGTCAGAATTAACTAAGTTGAGTGGCAAGAAATAAAATGTATATTATTTTTACTTTCTCGTACCCTATATATGAAATATATAGGAGAGAAAGTATTGCGATCATGTCAAAAATTCGATGTCGAGATTTTGATGGATATACATGTTTTGAGGTCCCCTGAGTCCAAAAAAAGTGGGTCCCGCAAATTGGTCTGTGTGTGTGTCGTGTGTCGTGTGTCTGTGTGTGTGTAACGATTTTTAGCATGAAGGAATTGAGCTAGGAGGTTGAAATTTTATATTTAAGCTAGGTACCTTTGAAGAATCTCAAAATAAGCTTTTGAACAAAATCGGCCAAAAAGTACTAGTACTTTACTGATGTACTTTTTCAGTTTTTTTCGATTTTCTCAAAATTCCCTCCAAGGATTTTTTTTAAAATTCATAAATGAACTATTTTTTAGATGCTCTTTAAAATGTATATTCTCATTTTGCCGTTGAAATCTTCTGAAGACCACTTTACTCTTGTTCTTCATAGGAAAGATAGAAATGGTTGCCATGGTAACGGAATTTAAATCTTTTTCTTTTTATTAGATTAAAAATCAATTATTATTTAAATTCCCATTTATTTTAAATTTATTTGTGTCTTTAATTGTTTCAAAGAAAACATATATGTCTCTCTCTCACTTGCAAACATTATCGTCTCTCTCTACTCTTTTTAAATTCCCTTTCCACCTCATCTTCGCATAGGAACAATGTTAATTTCCTATAGGGATTTGTATGTTAATTTCGATTCAAAAGGGGGTCCCCTTTGGAACTTTTTAGGCATTTAAAATTTTTTTTTCCAATTCTTATGAAATTTTGTATTTATTTACGATTCTATATTGTGTATAAAATGTCCAAATATGAGATTAAAATTTTGACAAATAACCATAGTTTATTTGAAGCAGTCAACAATTAAAATGCAAGTTTGAAACTAAGGTGCTATCGGAAACTAAATATATCTCGACACAAAAAATCTGGTGTGACCAGCACAGTGCGCAACTTTCTCTTACCGAAGGGTAAGAGAAAGTTGTGTGCTGTGCGCCAGTCACACCAGATTTTACTTATAGCTCAAATAAGTACAATAATAATATCTAAGAAAAATGACATCTATAAAGATTCATTCTATAAAAGAAATTTTACGAGGAGGCAAGTATTTTTCTAATGGATAGTGAAACCTGAATGGAGTAATGATTTTCTTTTCAAGATAAAAAATATTTAATTTAAAAAGAAAAGTTTTAGTAGATGGAGTTACTCGCGAGCGAGGGGGTCTATCATGTTCTGGACGTAGAGGGGCTTCAAGACAAACAAGATTTTCCGGAAAATTTAAATTTTATTTTTTACTTTCTCTTACCTATATATATAGGCCTATATACTGGTATATAGAGAGAAAGTATTGGATTCTTGTCAAAAACTTGATGTCTAGATTTTGGTGGACGTTTTGAGGCCCCTTAAGTCCAAAAAAGTGGTTTTTGCATCATGGTCTGTCTGTGTTTATTTAAGCTTTTGTGTTTTGTATTGTTATTATTATGGGAGTTTTTAATTTTACAGTATAACGTTTCGACTGCTTATTCTGCAGACGTTTTCAAGTACTGTGCACATGCTCCGACTCAAGTGAACTAACCTTTACGACCGCTACGTGTATTTTATATACAACGACGTCAGCGCCATCCACAAACGTTGTACAATATTTATATTTAAAGCATAACATGAGCCTGTGTCACTGTTTGCCCCGAAAGTATTTTGTAGAAACAAGGTAAGTAATTATTCGTAATTATTATTTGAAATTCCTGATGCACAATTACACGCCTCAAACCCAACCGGCCCCTGGTCGTAGCCATCTACCGGCACCCCATGAAGTTATTTTATTTCCTATCTCTAACTCCTTCTCCTGCGTTCATTTCTAGCTAGTGAACTAATCCTTATTTCTGGTTCCATCTGGTTCCTTTAATCCAACCTCTTCTATGCTAGGGAGAATGTCCTTAGTTTGAAGAGGGACTCCCTCAGCACCGGCATGTAGCCTAATTCTTTCGAAGAATGTATCATTGAGAGGGAACCTTCTTTTCGTCCCTTCCACAGCAACTATCTCAGTAATACTCTCTACGCCACTGTACAAATGAATATTCTATTTATGAAGTGACCTTTCAGGATGAGAGAGTAACAATAGAATATATTGTACTTTCAGAGGACAATAAATGAGTGTCTATATACAATATAAAGGACCTATGCTGTAAATTTTGATGTAGTCATTAGATTAAAATAGGGTACTAGTTCACTAATTCCGAAACACTGTTATTTCTTAATCTACCTAAATTACAATATTAAATTTTTTTTCATTAATCTTTTCTTTTTATAACCATGAAAACAATTTTAAAAATATCGATTTCAATTAAACCGAATACTCCGTTTGATCCGGCTTAAGGCTAAATTTGGAAAGATCAATAAAGATTCAAAAGATTTAAAAATAAATATGTAGCTATAATTTTAATGTAAAAATCATTTATAAAATAAATTTAAGAAAATAATGATATTTTTTTTTTATCTTGGAGACAAGGAGCAATTTGAATAATTACTAAAATATCAATAATTTGGGAGTGGTAATTCCTCTTTTACAATTTTATCGATGGCACATCAGAAATCTCTTAAGGGACTTTTGGAACGGGTAAAAAATTCATCTCTGACAAACAAACATGTCAAACGAATAAAAAGCCTTTAAAAATAAAAAAAATATGGAAAGTGTTTTTTTTTTTAACTTGAACTTTTATCAAAAACTATTCTTTATCTTCTGACAGAGATATCATTTATGGAGTCAGTGAAAAAATCATAAAAGGTTGTATCGTATATAAGAACTATCATCATTACCCATCCATCAAAAAACCAGAGTTTGAATTTTTTTTTTAATTGAAAATATAAGCGCTGTAATATCGCCTCAAGTTTCGAATCAAAAAAAAAAAAATTAAATTAAAACAGGATTTTAATTAAATGGATTGCCTTATTTTTTTCTGTTATTTACAAAATTATACCGGAACCCCAAAAAGGTATTTAATTAGTAATATCGAATAATATTTGAATATGATGTTTACCTCGGAGATTGAAGGACATTCATATGCATTAGCCGAGTATGCACTCAACTGTATGACTCGTTATCAGAAAAATAAATAGAATAAAATATATTCTAAAAGGAATATTGGTTTTTGAAAATGTATTAAAAAGTGAAAACAACAAAGTTAAGAATCAGTGATGGAGGAATTTTAAATGATTTTTTTGGAAATAATGAAAAGACCGAATCTAGTAAAACAAAACATTATCATTTTTATTGTATAATAGTATTATAGAATAGTATTATAGAGATATAATATTTTTTTAAGGAGGAGGTTTTAGCTGTTGATTTAGTATGAAGAAGGTATTAAAAAGAGCGAGGCATCTATGTTTCTTTTATTTATTGATATAAGCCAAAGAGTGACGTTTTGGGAACATAAAACCTTGCAAAAAATTAAAATAATCATTTTAAAAAATGATAGAGAGGGTCTAAATGGCCTTCAATGCCAAAAAAAAAAGACTAAAAAAAAAAAATGAAAATTCAAAGTTGGCCTGTCCAGAGATTATTGAGGGCTATTAGGGGCTTATAATTATCATTCCGAAAATAAATTTTAACTTTCCGAATCATTCTTCTCTTCGAATTATTTATCCCTTGCTGATTCCAAAAAGAAAATAACATATATTTTATTTTTAATATTAATAAGATACAGAAGAAGAAACATAAGAAAAAAATATTAAAATTAAATTTGTTTTTTTTTCCACCGTGCTTTGATTTAATCTTTTTAAGTCGAAAGTCAAAGTTTTCTTATTACTTTATAAATGAGTAAATTGGAAGTTCCGAGTCAGTGATAAATTTAGAAAATGTAATCAGAAGGCTGAAATGATATTAGCCTTATCAAGAAAAAAAAATATGAAAAAAAAAATGAAGGAAAAATATAAACGTAGATTGAAGATGTCTTATCTGATGATTGCTCCATTGGAATGGAAATATATATTTTAAAGAATTTGGTTGAGATTAATTCAGTAATGATTTTGAATTTCTGAGAACCTGAGGAAATATTAACTTGTTTATTTAATGTTTAGCTTTAATCGTATTATTAATCTATTATTCAATAGAACACCACACAACTGTTGTTGAGTTAAATTAAATTTTCATAAACTTTTATTTCAAGAGTTGTACATTTTGGATAATGCGTTGTTTTTTTTTTTATTAAGTTATTAATTTATTCGCTAATAATATATTTATAACTTTTGCATTATAATGGGAAAAAATCAAAGACAACGTATAGCGTATATAAATAGAGTTTGTCAAATTGTATAATTAATTATCAAGTTCTAACCAAAGTTCTGTATACACTGATCCGATTAATTTGAGTTTAAAATATTAGATATTTTTTTTAACAGTCAAATACCACTTATGATAATTAAATAATAATAATAATATGGATTATTGTATCTATTATAATCCATTAATTAGGTTTTATGTAAATTATTTATCCTCATCTAACTAATTTCATATGTTAAATCTCTTTGTTATTGACTCATTGGCAATAGGGAAATGGCTATAATCATTTAATAATCATTTTAATGGAATACCAATAATTTTATCATTTGAAAAGAGAAAATTTGATTTATAGAAAATCCCTATAATTTTATCTATTATCTGTATTAATAAATTTACGAGATGAGTTTGTGTCGACGGCTATCTAGGATAAAAGTAGTTCAAGAGATAAAGGTAGGGAGCCCGCAAAAACGTGGAGCTCTTGGTTCGATTCCAGGGGACGCAATTTTGCGCAATCATAAACATAAACTCATCTCGCAAATGTGCTATCGTAAACGATATATTGAATGGCTCACATAGAGTCTTTTTTAAAAAATTCCACCTTTTTGAAACAAAGATCCATCTAGTTAATAATAATAATTAATAAAGTTTAAAAATCTGGTGTGAAAAGCACAGAACTAAAGAAGAATTGTGATTTTTTTGTGTCGACATATATTTAGTTTCCGACAGTACGATATATTTAAATTCAAGATGAAAATTTGCCTTCGGGCTAGGCGTAGTTGGTAGCGCGCCTACCTTGAATACCAAGGGTCGACGGTTCAAACCCCAGGCAGTCCGAAGATTTTATTTAAGCCGAAAAATATTTATATTTTGTTACCATGGCAACCATTTCGTCTATCTTTCCTATGAAGTACAAAAGTAAAATGTGGAGGGCAAAATAAGAATATACATTTTAAAAAGTATCTAAAAAATAATTGATTTATAAATTTTAATCAAAATCGATTAAGCAAATTTTGAGAAAATCGAAAAAAAAACTGAAAAAGTACATGAGTAAAGCACTTTTTGGCCGATTTTGATCAAAAGCTTATTTTCATGCCTCGGGAAGGGAGGGGGTGTCTATTTTAAATATAAAATTTCATCTTAGTAGCTCAATTCTTTCAAGCTTAAAATTGAACAGACACACACACAGACAGACAATGTTGCGAAAACCACTTTTTTAGATACAGGAGAATTCAAAACGTGTATATCCATCAAAATCTAGACATCGAATTATTGACATGAATCCAATACTTTCTCTATATAGGCCTATATATTCAATATTAATGTTAATATAGGCAAGAAAAAGTAAAAACTTACAAATAAATTAGCAATTTTTAAAAATTGGAACCAATTTCAACTTTTGTAAGTAATTTTTATAAAAGTTATTAATTCATTAGCTTAATTTAAAAAATCACATCTTTGGCTCAATTTAATAACTTAGTTTGTGTTTGAATTTATCTTAATCTTAATTGAAATTTTATTTTTAGAATCTGAGATTGAAATTCTTATTAATAAATGTACTTATTTTAATCCTAAATACGGAGTTAGAATATTTGACCATCAAATTTGTTGAGTTAATTTAAACTTTATTTCAAATTTAATTATTATTTTTTGATTAAACTATTTTAATTTCAATAACATGGACTACTAGGGCGCACCTTGGACCTGAATATAAAGGATTCAGAGAGACGTCTATCCCTTTTAATCCCACCTGGATATCCACTACTGCTAAAGAAAACAATTAAATCAGGCTATAAAAACTGACATCTATGACTTTCATTTAAATTATTTCTATAATCAATATAATGTAATTTGTAAATCAATAAATTATATGTCTAAATTCTAAACCCTTAAAATTAAGGGAACTGGTCTCTAATAACACCTCTAGGCAAAATGACATTTTTTCGAGTCCCGAGATAATTCCTTCAGATTCTTAAGTAAAATGACCTACTCAATCCAAATATGACCTCAGTTTTACCCTACCACGTACTGTTTTCGGGGGATAGCTCCCTACTTGTTTCCACCCCTTTTTTATAATCTTAGGGCCATGAATTAAATTTGGAGGCATGAAAAAGAATATTTTAGTCTTAATATTTTTTCAGAAAGCCTAGAGAAGTGTAAAGTTCAAAAACATGAGCATTTGGATCCAAGGGAGGATGTGGGGAGAATTTTGTTCCTCAAATTGCAAGGGAAGGATGAGGGAGTTAGCTGGGAATATGTAGAAGAGCAGGGAAAAACTACGAAAAAAAAAACCGATTTTTTTTTTTTTTTTTTTGCAATTTAAGGGACAAAATCATCCCCCACATTCCCCCCCCTGGTAACCAAATGTTCATGTCTATGTTCATGTTCTATTTTCAACTTTTCACCTCTCTAGACCTTCTGAAGAAATGTTAAGACAAAAATATTATTTTTCATCCCTCCAAATTTAATTAATGGCCCTAAGATTAACGAAAAGGGATGGAAATAAGTAGGGGGTTCCCCTCGAAAACGGTACGTTGATGTCATATTTGGATTCAGGACTTAAGAATCTGAAGCAATTATCTCGGGGCTTTTTTTATTGCCGAGTAATGTAATCATGGGCGTAGCCAGACTTCTTGTTAGGGGGGGCCAACTCCTCGTTAGGGCGAAGAGGGGGGTTTGCAATTAATATCTACATAGAGTATTAATTATTTATTTAAATAAAATAAAAAAATTAAATTAATGTAGTGAATTGGAGTGTTAAAAAAATTTCCAATGGGAAAAATATATATATATATATATATATTTTTTAATTTTTAGGACCAGCCAGGGGGGCAACGCCCCCCTGCCTCCCCTGCTACGCCCATGAATGTAATTAATAATATTTGATATATTTTTAAGGACTAATAGGCATTCGATTTATAAAGTAAGTTATTAACTAATTACTAGTGAATATGAAACTGAAATAAGACAAGACATTATATTGACAGATAGAAAAAAAATAATTTTTTTTTGTATTTTATTTATTTATAGGTCAAATATCTTTTTCAAATAAAAAACATTTTATTGAAAATACAGTATTTCATATTTAATAATCTTATCAGAATGAATTAATTTATAAAATGAAACATCTCTGGAAATATAAATATTTCATTTTATTGTTAAAATTTAAACTCGAGTTTTTATAAGAGACATCAAAGTTTATTAAAACTCTTATGATAAAGTTTGTTTCATAAGTATTAATAGAAAAGTAAGAAAGTTAAACCTCTTTACTATTGATTGGCATTAATCCTCAATTTGTTCAATAAGTCTTTTTGCTTTCTGTTTATAAATGAAATTACATTAATTCTTTAGTGAATTCAAGTGAAACGAGCCAACTCGGAGGCCCCTATCTGCCAAAACAGTGAGGTGGTTATAATAGGGAAGGGTTGATTTTATTCAATGCTTGCTTTTGTTAGGTAGAGACAAAGAGAGAGAGTGAGAGAAAGAGTAGAACCATGGAAACATGATACTCAAGGGGATCAAAAACAAAAAAGTATGACAAAAAATTTAGTATTGTATCAAGGATAAAAAGAACTTTGTTATCATACAATTATTAAGCTTATAAAAAAGGAATTAGAAAAAAAAGGAATCTGAATCTTTTTTAATAAACTGATAAGAATTTGTATTAAAATTTCCTTAAAAAAGAATTTGCTAAAAAGTACTTGTTAGACATAAGTTCAAAAGATAGTGGGTTGGTTATTTTGGTTTACATTCAGAATCCGGGAATTTTTCAAGGTAGTATACGTATACCGGTAATAGAAAAAACATATAGGCCTAATAAAACGGTATAAAAAAAATTATAGGTTATAAAAGAAAAAAATATTGGCCCCCTTAGAGCGCCTCCTAATGGTCCGATGTTTACCAAAAGCTTTTCAGTTCTTGCGCTTTACCTCTAGTTTATGTGTGCAAAATTCCAAATCAATTGAATGAATAGCTTTTGAGTTTTCGTTGACGAAAAAAATTCCACGGACACAGTGGCGTAGTGACCTTAACTCGCGCCCGGGGCACAATACCTTTTTAGCGCCCTCCCCCCCCTCCCCCATCGAAAACCATATAATATTATATGTAAAACATACAAAATTATTAAATTATTATATTACACTGGGATTAATAATAAAAATAAAAATTATCCAAAAATTTTATTGTTTTGTGGACTATTTGGCGCCCCTTTGTGATTAGCGCCCAGGGCTCCCCCTTGCCCCCCCCCCCTCGCTACGCCACTGCACGGACACATACACACATATACACACACACACACATCATTCCAAAATACTGAAATGGATTCCGGGGACCTCAAAACGCATTTTGGTAGCTTCAATTCAATTTCGATTTTTTTTACGATTACATTAACTTTACCTGCCCAACCTACGGTTGGACAGACCATGTCGCGAAAACCACTTTTTTGGATTTAGGGGACCTCAATACGTGTATATCCGACAAAATCTCGACATCGAATTTTTAACATGAATACAATACTTTCTCATATATATTAATATATTAACATATATAGAGGCAAGGGCGTCCGCAGGATTTTTTGCAGGGGGGGGGGCAAGTCACTTCCAGATAAGTTAAAAAAACGTACTTTGATATTCATAATGTTATACATCTCTTAGTAATTAAAGCTTTCTCACCGCGGCTTGAGTCGTGGATGTATACTGAGAAACGTTTTATTGTATTTTTTTTTTTGTTTTATGCATTTTTTTGTATCATTTTAATTTTCCAAGGGGGGGGGGCAAGTGCCTGGTTGCCCCTTCCCCTGCGGACGCCCATGTATAGAGGTAAGAGAAAGTAAAAAACATGTAATCTTAAAATATGAAATAAATTTGTATACCAGGTAATAATTCGAAAATTTTTATAATTTATCAATTTTCTTTTTCAGAAGAAAATTCTCAAGTGATTGGCTATTCTTAGTCAACTATACCTTTTTTTTCCTTCTAAAATAAAATAAGAAGAAAGAAGGAGTAGCTAATATTATATATGAAATTGGCCTGATGGGTTATTGATTGTCAACAAGCAGACGGGATAGCAGTTGCCGTTCAATATCTGTGCAAGAGTGTTGGTGGCAATCCCGCGGGAACTGCCAAGCGTTGATTTAATAACGGCCAAAACGGCCAACTTGGGCCAACTTGTAATGACCATTCTCCTCCATCTTCAATCCTATCCCTCAGGAAAATTGAATTTTTTATATAAAAAAGAAGAGAATAAACATTTCTTTCTTTAAAAAAATAATCATAGTAATAAAAATTGCAAGATAACCTTTTTTTTTTTATTATATGAATTGTTTTTTCCCTGATGGTGTTATGAATAAATGATGAAATCAATAAAGCGTACTCTTGTTAAAGCGCTAAAAAGAGTTATGAATATGAATGTTCAATTTTTGTCAATAAATTGAGAAATAAAAAAAAAAATAAGAAAATACATTAAATAAAATTTTTTTCTTAGCATACATGTTATTTACTTTTCTGAAGTGACAATTCAGACTAGGTGGGTATAATGGGGGTTATTTACTTTTGTATAATGCAAAATATTTTATTAATAAGAAAATATAAGTGAATAATATAAAATATATAATTCTTGTTAATGTTTCATTTATATTTATTGATTCATATAAGAAAAATTAAAATATGTAAGTTTCTAAATTTATGACAAGAAGAAAGATGACTTTTAGTTGAAGTTAAGAACACCTGGTTATAGGATAAGAAATGAGGATCACGAAAATAAATTGATATTTGAAGAGAAAAAGAAAGGAAAGAAGTATAAAAATAAGCAGTTACATTTATTGTTCATTATTCAAAAAATATAGAGTTGAATAAGAACATATTCATTAATTCATTCTCATTAATAAAATTGGTTACTAAAAATAACGAGATGGTAACAGGAACCCATCCCAGTATTTACGTTTTTATCCTCTAAGACAGTGATTCTCTTTTTTGTCGCGTCAGACGATTTCAAAATTTTGCGGCACACAATGAAAAAGATAAGTTTAAAAGTTGTTTGCTTACACTGTGTAAAAAATAATTTTGAATGTAAAATAAAATTATATGTACTACAAAACAACAGTACGTTTATTAAGGGATTAATTGGACGATGTTATGCACGAAGGAACAAAGCGCCATTAACCTAAATCGGAGATAACGGGCATTTAATTTGCACAATTTTAAACAAAACCGATGAAAATGACTTTTATTTATACAAAAAAAGTGCACAGAGTAATAATGTTTTGATTTAAATAAAGAGGTAGATCTTTTTGTCTACAAGATAGCGGTCTTATCTCAATTTCAATCATAATGGCGCTTGATTCCTTTATGTATAATATCGACCAATTACAAGTTAATAACTAAAACAATCTGAAATCAAAATTTTAAAATTCGAAAATTTTTTTTGAGACCTCTAGACAGAATCTTAGTTTTTCGCGTAAAGTCAAAAAAAAATAATTCTATAGGTGAATAAAAAGAATATTTGTAGGCCTATGTTTACTTTAAGTGAACACTTAAATTTAGCCCTCGGGCTTGGTGTAGGGGTTAAGCGCCCTGGCCTTGTATGCCAAGGGTCGCGGGTTCAGATCCCAGGCAGTCCGATGATTGTATTTAAGCTATTTGGATACCAAATGGCTTAAACAAGAATGCCTGGACCCCAAATATAACTATATATTATTAAAATAAGGATTATCGTAAATTCTTATATGGCCTAAGTTTCCAAAAAGATTGTGTGAATGTATGTGTGAGTGTGAGTGTGAATGAGAAAAAAGTGAGTCTTTCAAAAAAAAAAAAAAAAAAAAAATTAAATGCGATACTCTGAAGAAGATGAATAAACAAAATTTATTTTGTTGCATTGATGTAAACCTTTCAGAAACAATTCTAATTAATCAAATGGAATATCTTGATGAATCATCATAAGAGAGGGACAGGGAATAATGAAAAGGTGATTAATATTTGTATCTCAACTGAGTTTAGATCGATATTAAGAGCATCTAATCTAAAAAAATCTGGTGTGACTGGCGCACAGCACACAACTTTCTCTTACCCTTCGGTAAGAGAAAGTTGTGCACTGTGCTGGTCACACCAGATTTTTTGTGTCGAGATATATTTAGTTTTCCATAGCACCTTAGTTTCAAACTTGCATTTTAAATGTTGATTGCTTGAAATAAACTATGGTTATTTTTCAAAATTTTAATCTCATATTTGGACATTTTATACACAATATAGATTCGTAAATAAATACAAAATTTCATAAGAATTGGAAAAAAAAATTTTAAATGCGTAAAAAGTTCCAAAGGGGACCCCCCTTTTGAATCGAAATTAACATACAAATCCCTATAGGAAATTAACATTGGTCAAATGCGAAGATAAGGTAGAAAAATTTAAAACGCGTAGAAAGAGAGAAGATAGTTTTGTGAGAGAGAGAGATGTTTTCTCCGAAAAAAAAAATGGGCGTTTAAATAATAATTGATTTTTAATCTAATAAAAAGAAAGATTTAAATTCGGTTACCATGGCAACCATTTATTTCTCCTATCTTTCCTATGAAGCACAAGAGTAAAGTGTGCTTCAAACAATTTTGAGGGCAAAACGAGAATATACATTTGAAAGAGCATCTAAAAAATAATTGATTTTTGAATTTTAATCAAAATCGTTAGAGCGAATTTTGAGAAAATCGAAAAAAACTGAAAAAGTACATCAGTAAAGTACTAGTACTTTTTGGCCGATTTTGATTAAAAGCTTATTTTGTCGGTCCCGGGGGTGTTTAACTTAAATATAAAATTTCAGCCTCCTAGCTCAATTCCTTCATGCTTAAAATTGAACACACACACACACACACACACACACACACACACACACACACACACACACACACACACACACACACACACACACACACACACACACACACACACACACACACACACACACACACACACACACACACACACACACACACACACACACACACACACACCACACACACACACACACACACACACACACACACACACACACAGACAGACTGACAGACCATGTCGCGAAAACCACTTTTTTGGATTCAGGGGACCTCAAAACGTGAAAATCCATCAAAATCTCGACATCGAATTTTTGACATGAAACCAATACTTTCTCTCTCTATATATTTCATATATAGGGTACGAGAAAGTAAAAAATATAACAATAACTAACTACGTATACTTAATTTTTAAATATTTAAGCAACCTCACTTAAATAATTTTCCATATCTATGGAGCGCCTTCAAATTTTGTATCCTTGTTTAAAGTTAAATATTTGTTTATTATGACTATGTTTATTTAATTACAACAATACATCATCAAAATCTATAGGACTTGTTTACATTTAATTAAGTTATTTACGGTATATATTACTTTCTCTTACCTATGTATATATGTAATATATATATAAAGAGAAAGTATTGGATTCATGTCAAAAATTCGATGTCGAGATTTTGATGGATCTTCACGTTTTGAGGTCCCCTGAATCCAAAAAAGTGGTTTTCGCGACATGGTCTGTCTGTCTGTCTGTCTGTCTCTGTGTGTGTGTGTGTGTGTGTGTGTGTGTGTGTGTGTGTGTGTGTGTGTGTGTTGGCTGTGTGTCTGTGAACAAAATATCTCAAGAACGAAAGAAGCTAGGAAGTTGAAATTTTATATTTAAGTTAGGCACCCCCATGGGACGTGACACGAAGCTTTTGAACAAAATCGACCAAAGAGTACTAGTACTTTACTGATTCACTTTTTCAGTTTTTTTCGATTTTTTCAAAATTTGCTCCAACGATTTTTTTTAAAATTCAAAAATCAATTATTTTTTAGATTCTCTATAAAATGTATATTCTCATTTTGTGATTGAAATCTTCTGAAGACCACTTTACTCTTGTACTCCATAGAAAAGATAGGAGAAATGGTTGCCATGGTAACAAAATATAAATATTTTCCCATACTTATAAATTTTTACATCTTGAATTCAATTGTACCCTACTGTCGGAAACTAAATACATGTCGACACAAAAAATCTGGTGTGACAAGCACAGTACACAACTTTCGATTACCGAAGGTAGGAGAAATTTGTGTGCTGTGCGACCAGTCACACCAAATTTTTTGATAATGGATCTCTAATCAATTTTATTAGAGGAGGCCATTTAGAGCATGTACAAAATTACTATATAGGCGACCCAGTGTAATTTAAATAAATGTTATCGATCAAGACAATTGGATGGTTATTACAAGTGATCCCCAACAGATCAAACAGACCACACAAAAGTGAGTCTATGGATAGGAGAAAAGGGGGTTGGGTTATAGGAATAAAAAGTAAAAAAAACATTGGAGTACTAGCTAGCATTAATTATATCTAAAAAAAAAATGTATTTAATTTTATGAAATAATTAGTTTTAAATATGAACCAAGTGTATAATATTGCTAACAGTTGAAATTCAGCACCCGTATACATGTTACTTTTTGAGGTACCAAATAATATACAGGTCAGTTTAAAGCGTTTTTAATATAAAAATAAAATTTTCTAATCTTTGTTAAAAAAATCTGGTGTGACTGGTCGCACAGCACAGTAATTTCTTTCTCTTACCTTCTGTAATTGAAAGTTATGTTCTATGTTTCTCATGCCAGATATTTCAGAATGGTAAAATATAAGTTTTCAACCTCGTAGTACATTTCCTACATGTTTTATTTTGATCTCACATTTTGTGGGAACCACATATTTTAACCCAGGGGCATCAAAACGTTTTTCTATCAAAATCTCAATATCAAGTTTTTGAATTGATTGCAATACTTTCTATTTATATCTATTCTATTTATTATACGCAAAAAATGCTCTCTATAAATTAGTTAAAGAATGGCAATTCACCAAAATATGCTTCGATTAACCACATGATCAAAGGGATGGACGATGGTAATAAATGTCTGAAAAGAAAGAAAAATTTGTTATTATCGGTTCACTGGAGCAAAAAATTAGCAGGTTTTCAGTCAGTAAATTTATTTATTTTGTAAATATTTCCAATGTGAAGGAAAATCTTTTTTTCAATTAGCCTAATAAAAAAAAAAAATTCATTTAGAAAAAGATCTTAATATTTTTAATGTTCATATCTTAAATTTTTTTGATACATGAATTTAGTTGTATCAAAACAATATATCGTTAAAGGTATTTCAAAGTTGATAAATGGTAAATTTTTAATCTATTTTTATCTTAAACAGAACTGTTGTGAGAGAGAGAGTTGATTTTAACTTCTAGAAGCTAAAGTTTAATATTTACTATTAAGCCAATTTAGCTTTAAACTTTAGACACACTGGCATATAGATAGAGATAATTATTTTGATTTCATGTGGTCGAGATAGAAAACTCGGAAAGAATAATTTTATTAAATCACTAATCTTTCTTTATAGCAACAACTATTGTTTTCGTTAAAAAAAGTTGGTTTGAGAAAAAGTTTTTAATACAATTATTAACAAAAAAAAAAGTTTCTATTTAAAAATAAAAAAACATGTTCTCTTAAAATATAATTTATAATCAAAATTTAGAGTTGGTGAAAAGGCAACCTGGTGAGTTTGCTTCCCCAAAGGGGGAGCTTGAGGGAAACTTTTAGTCTGGCAGCATATTAAGAGAATCTTCCATAAATAACGATTATGAATTAATAGGAGTCAGGACAGTGGAGTATCGCAATATTTTCAAAGTGATGATTTGTTGATAAACGAGGGATATAATTTAAGGCAAAACACTTTCGGGATCTTAAAGTAAATGGTATTAATAGCACAAGGGTTTGGTGTCATTAAAGGGAAAAGTGTTTTAAAAATTTTTTTTTTTTTAATAAGTTCAATAATTTATTTATTTTATGTTTAAGGTTTTTTAGTATCTAAGGGCATTTAGATCTCCTCCGTATTTATGCCAAATTCATTTGAAATAATTTGAAAGGTTCTTTTTGCCTAGATTAGCAGAATTTTCTTAATTCAAATTTTAGAAGCAATGAAAAGATTGTCTTCTGCTGGAATTTAAATTTTATTAATTTATTTAATTACAGAAACTAGTTTCGAGGACATTTGTCCTCTTAATCAGTCTGATACAATATAATTTTTTACATTAAAAAAAAAAAATTCATGTTATTTTCATACAATACAATTTTTTTTACATGAAACAATAAAAAAGAAACAAAATTTTTATGTAAAAAATTGTATATTATGTATAGTCTGATACAATTTTTTACATGGAAATTTTGTTTGTTTTTTTTTACACACAATTTTTTACAAGGAATTTTTTTTTTTTTTTCATGTAAAAAAATGTATTGGTCCTCGAAACTAGGATTAATAAAATTTATATTGTAGCAGAAGACAATCATTTCATTACTTTGAAAATTTCATTTGAAATAAATTTTTTTCGGTTGGGACGGGGAGCGTATTCGGGACATTTTTTTTTCTTTTTTCTAAAATATTTCAAATAAAATTCATTTTCACAATAAACATGGTGGAACTTTTAAAATTAAAAAAAAAAGAAGAAAATGCCGTAAGGACCGATTGGGCCGAATTTTTTATATATTGTATTATTTTCAACATAATTTAGAATTTTATTTAACAAAAAATACCAGGGGTGAAATGAAACCCGAATAGGTTCCTTTCCCTTCTTAAATGCGCCACTGCCTCGGCTAAATTACAAATTTTTGGCCCTCACTTCGTAACAAAATTCTGCTACCGCCATAGAGGCTATTAAATCTGATCATATACAATCAATTGTTATATCATCTATCATTAGCCCGAGGACAAGAGAAGAAATTTTCATTATCAAATAATGGCTTATTTGTTCTTATTTTTCCCTTCCATCATAAATAATATATTTTCCAAATAACAAAGGCGATTACATATTATACAAATGATCATGGCATCATTTGTTTTATTATAATTAATTCATGTAATTAATCTAATTAATTTGGTTGTCATTTTCATAGCAGATGTTATTTATTATCTCCTCTCTCTTTCATAGTCTCTATTACATTTTTACTTTCTCTTACCTATGTATATATGTAATATATATATAGAGAGAGAAAGTATTGGTTTCATGTCAAAAATTCGATGTCGAGATTTTGATGGATCTTCACGTTTTGAGGTCCCCTGAATCCAAAAAAGTGGTTTTCGCGACATGGTCTGTCTGTGGGTGGGTGGGTGGGTGGGTGTGTGGGTGGGTGGGTGTGTGGGTGGGTGTGTCTGTGTTCACTTTTAAGCATGAAGGAATTGAGCTATGAGGCTGAAATTTTATATATAAGTTAAACACCCCCCGGGACCGGAAAAATAAGCTTTTAATCAAAATCGGCCAAAGAATACTAGTACTTTACTGATGTACTTTTTCAGTTTTTTTCGATTTTCTCAAAATTCGCTCTAACGATTTTGATTAAAATTCAAAAATCAATTATTTTTTAGATGCTCTTTCAAATGTATATTCTCGTTTTGCTCTCAAAATTGTTTGAAGCACACTTTACTCTTGTGCTTCATAGAGAAGATAGGAGAAATGGTTGCCATGGTAACAAAATATAAATATTTTCCCATGTTTATAAATTTGACATCTTTAATTCTAATATATTGGCGGAAACTAAATATATGTCGACACAAAAAATCTGGTGTGACAAGCACAGAACACAACTTTCGATTACCGAAGGTAAGAGAAAGTTGTGTGCTGTGCGACAGTCACACCAGATTTTTCATTTAGGGATGGAATATTAAAAAAAAAATGAAAATATCAATTCTATAAAAAATTACATCAAATGAATAGAATTTAATTTTCAAATAATAGGTATTATTTAAAATTTTTATATAGTAGTCTATGTATTATAGATTTAAAAAAAAAAACATCACAAACGATTTTATTAATGAAAAATAAACAAAATTCCAAGAATCCTTTTGTTTTATTTTTTATATAAGTATTTCAATCAACGTCAAACAAAAAAGCAATACCTTTCCAAGTTTCTATACGTTTTATAATAAAAAGAATAAAATATAAATAATTTCAGGTTTTTTGAAAAATTGTAATCTAAATTCTTACTCTTTTTTGTGATACAATTGAACTTTATTATTTTGACAGATTTATAATATACTTATTTTAAATATTAATAGTTTTTTTCAAAATCAAAACAATTAAGAAAGTTAGTAGAAAATAAATTTTTAAAACCTGCTGCTATGAATGAGGCTTCTATTTCGGCCAAAATACAGTACATGCACTTATGTAGAATAATGACAATAATAAATTTTAATATACTTGAAATATAAATTATATTAATTGAATTAATCAATTATATTAATACAGTTTATACATTTTTTTTATAAGGCCCTGTCCCTATTTATTTAACCCACAAAATGTGGATTCAAAATAAAACATGTAGGAAATGTACTACGAAGTTGAAATCTTATATTTTACCATTCTGAAAAATCTGGCATGAGAAACAGAAAATAACTTTCAATTACCGAAGGTAAGAGAAAGAAAGTACTCTGCTGTGCAATCAGTCACACCAAATCTTTTTTTAACAATGATTAGAAAATTTCATTTTTTTTATTAAAAACGCTGACCTGTATATTATTTGATTCCTCAAAAAGTAACATGTATACCGGTGCTTAATTTAAAATGTTAGCAATATAATACATGCACTTGGTTCATATTTTAAAACTAATTTCATAAAATAAGATTAATATTGTAATATAAAGATTTATATTAAATTATTAATACAATATTTTTATTGTTTTTATTGCCCGAAAATAGTCTACTATTGACTTTAATTTTGTCTATAATTACATAATGATTAAATAATTTTCGAGATCTCTATATTTGAATAACATATTAATATTCAATAAATACCTCGATTCAGATTTGTCAAGTCAAAGATATATTTAACAAACTCGCAAATTTATTAAACTGTTTCAACTAGAGCCTAGGGTTGATAGTTAAAATTTAATTAACTCTATAAATCTTATTCATATTGAATACTATTTTACTATTACAGTAAAACCTCTCTTATCCGGCATCGGATTAACCGGCCAATCACATTAGTATTATACATTAGGTATAGACTATTTATCATACATTATTTTTATTATTATGTAGAAATGACTTTTTTTGTGTTTTAATTAAACTGTGTGGTGTAACATTGTGTAATATGTTTCTTCAGACGGTGAAAGAGAAGGAAGGAGTTTCCTAGTTTGTTTACTCGCTTGCTTCCAAGTCTATTTTCCTACTACAAAGGCTTGAGAACTCTTAAACGAGCGAGTTAGGAAAACGAAAAGTGTGATGAAAATAAATGAAAATCACTTTTTCACCTAAACCTCGGATTAACCGGCTAAATGAGTTTCCGCCCAGGGTCTCAGTCCCAACCAGGCCGGTTAAGAGAGGTTTTACAGTATATACAAATATATATATTGTTGTATTAAAAATTTTTTTGTTATGTTCAACCAATTGACACTGACAATTTTTCTTACTAAAGATAGGAGCGAAGCTTTCTCGAAACTATAACGAAATTATTTATCTTTTTATCATTTACTGGTTGCCTACCTATTCTTACTCTTATTTATCATACTAGATAAGAAATAGGAACTTTTAATCAACCATACTATCAGTAATGTGCAGCTATATAGATTTAAAATAATCCTTTCTCCATTCTGTATCTGCTGTTCTCCAGTCCACTCTACACTTGAAAGAAATCCTTTTCTGCCTCATATTATTTCTGACATTTTCTAGAACGACAATATGATCAATCCACCCTGCTCCCCAAAGTCTTGCTCTCACATAAATTACTTAAGTGAAGTGATAAAATTAATTCTCTTAAAAAGATCATTAATTTTCATTATTCATCTATTTATTATTAATGAAAATTCGAGAGCAATGTGGTTCTCGGGTTTTTTTTTTAGTACATTAAATATTGAATAGAAATTTGTTTTTAAATATTAAATACTTAACGTTACAAATGGAATTTAATTATTTAAGAAATTTTTAATTAAGTAAAAATTTTTTGAAATATGCAAACACACACACACATTCTATTTAATTTATATTAGGCTTTTGTATAATTTCTTGCTGCTTGCTCGATTTTGAATCCATTGATTATATGAGAATTATAATGAGATATTCACTAATTGGACAATAGAAGCAGAAAGGTACGAATTTGAAGGAATAAATTAATTGTTCCTTTACTTAGCTTTGTTTATATTTCTATGAAATGGAAAAGGGAATCGCAAGATGGTAGAATGAATGTGAATCTATGCGGAAAAATCAACTCTATTGTAAAAGCCTAGGCTCAATGAAAATAGAATGGAATGAGTGACTGGATACTAAAGATATTTATCGAATGGAATTTTTTTTTTATATAGGTCTATATATATAATCACATCCATTTGATCAATGCGAGATCATATGAATGTCAATCAGTTCGTCAAAAAAAAGTACGGAATTAACTCGTTTGTTCAAAAGGAAAAATCTTGTCAATGGGAAATATCAAAAAATAATTATTTTTTTTTAACATATACAGTACAATGACGGGATTTTTTGATGGAATGGGGAAATATTAAATTGTCCAACGAGTTTAATATAAATATATACGAATAGAAATACTGTATTTATTTAGGGTACGTATACCGTTTAATTAATGCCCATTCATTCCAAATAGTCGCTTTTCAAAACGATTCTTTCAACTGACATATTTTTATTACATTTTTTTTTATCGTATCAATTTATACATAAATATCGCGTGGGCAAAATTCTTTAAAGTGGATAAGCGATCCGAAGATCCGGCTAGTTCGGACGAACCGATCCATTAATCCGATCCTGCTGCTGCAATCCAAAAATCCTGGATTGGTTTGGATTTTCTTATTTAAATTCAAAAGGATCGCGATCCCGATTTTAAAGATATGTCGAAGGGACCAATCCTTAATTAGAAAAAGTTAGGAAAATTTAATTTTAAGAATCACAAAAAATAAAATCTAATTTATCAGAGAGAAAATCTTCAATATATCAATAAAATAAGTATGTACCATCAAGAGAAAAGATATTGGACAATATGGCGGCTACCTGCCATCAGGCTCAAATGCCTCTCTTGATGGTACATACTTATTTTAATGATATTGAAGATTGTCCAATATCTTTTCTCTTGATGGTATCTGCCGTCGCAAAATAAGGAATTTGGTATTTTCACTCATAGATTCTAAACAAGTGTGTTAATACTCCTATAGTATAAATAAAAAATATTACCTTATGTAAAAAATATAGAGATTTCACTATATAAAGTAATATGAAAGATTTTCTAACTTTAGAAAACTATTATATTACAATTAAGTAACCTGCATTACAGGTTAATAATGTCTCACATAAAAGATGTAAACAAAGAGAAAGGAGAATGATTGATTGAAGACAATTAAATAAATTAGACATTTTAAGTCTTAAATTTTGTTCTAGTAGAATTCTTACCCTATCTATCTAGAAACTTTAAGTATGAAGTTTCAAAGAAACTCGTAACACTCTGTTCAACAAGTTAAAGCAAGCTGAGAGAACATTGATAATGGAGTGAGGAGAGAATTGAGAACTCTGAATTGAATTAACGATCTTTCAATAAGCTGATGAACTGATCCACTCGTTAATTATCAACGAGAGAGAGAGAGAGAGAGAGAGAGAGGGGAAAGAGGGGGGAGAGTAAAATGGTTAAGAGAGAAAAATCGGCAATCGATATTTTGAACAAGGCGCACAAACTAAACTTAACATGATATGGCCATCATTTGATTTTACCAGAACACCTTTTAATTTTTTTTTTTTTTTCTCTCTTACGAAAAGAGAACATAGAGAAAGTGATTGGTATAACTAAAAATTGGGTCGAAAATTTGATGGATCCTTATGCTGGCCAGAAACCAAAAAAAAGGTTTCCGAAGGTTGTGTGTGTGTGTGTGTGTGGGGGGGGGGGGGGGGGGGGGGGGGGGGGGGGTGGTTTTTATTTCAATTTTAGGGGGAGCTAGGGGAAATTTTATAACAAGGGTAAAGACCCCCGGGGCATGGCGTAGAGGTTAGCGTGCTAACCTCATATACCAAAGTCGCGGGTTCGGACTTCCCATTTGCAGTCTGATGATTTTATTTAAGCCAAATTTTTTTTTCCATACTCTTGGATTCCAAAGGGGCAAGATAGAGAAAGGTTGCCATGGTAACCCAAAATATAAATTATTCAATATCTGATATCGTCTGAAGTCTTAAATGGCCTGAGCTGCCGGGAACAAGACTGTGCGAAGTATGTGTGTGAGTGTGCGCGTGACACCAGAAAAAGAGAACATGAATGTGTTTTTACTAAAAAAGTGGGTTGAAAAATGATCCTTTGCGCGAGGTTTTTAACAAGGGTAAAAATTTTATCTCGATTGTGCTTTACAGTTGCCTTTCATGAATTTTTCAAACAGGTCCTGGCATTGCTTATCATTTCTGTTCCATCTCAAAAATATCTTGACTGAAGACAATATTAGTAATTTTATGGAAAATAAATTAATTAAATAAAAAAAAAGAAAATGTGTGCCTGAAAGAGTAACAGTCAGTAAGTCAAGCAATGCCAAGCGCGGAAAAACCTCGAGCAGGTGGCAATAGAGAATCAGCGTGTGTAACGTCCCCTGGTAGCCATCGGTACAATTAAATAATAAATAATATATAACTTACGTTAAAAACCCCTAAATGGCCACAAAAGTCGAAAGAGATAAGTAAAAATAAAATTCTATGATACTTGGTACAGTAGAGTTAAAAAAAATGTGAAATTTAAAATTGATGGAAATATTAGAAAAGAAATTTGAAAAATAATAAAAAAATTTATATTGGTAACTAATCCAATTGAAATAAATTTAGACGGGGTCTAAATAGCCTTCGATGCCGAAAGGACAAATGAATTTAAAAAAAGTAAAAAAAAGTTGTTTAAAATAAATTCCAAAGAAAAATTTAAGAAATTTAGAGGCTAATTGAAGGTGTAAAAATAAATTAAGAAAAATGTTGTCGAATAGAATTTTTTGGACAATTTAATTATTCGTGAAAGATTAGATTATATAGTCTACCGGTATGTTATCAGCAAAAGAATTTTTCAAAGTAATTTTGAAAATGGTCTTTTTAATTATAGGATTTATAATAATGGATCGATACTATACAAAATAATTGGCTTTCATTAAATCAAGAATATGAATTTGATGTCTGTCAGTCATTTTTTTTTTATCTTATTAAATATTTCCCCGTAGGTTTAGCGCAGAGATATATGTCTCACCTCTTAAAGACTAGGGGTTCGATCCACGTTGCAAGCGAAAATAATTATATTGGCTTTCAAATAATTTATAAAAATAAAGACGGTATTGTATCGTCGCAGATAATAAAATATTATTTCAATTTGAATAAAAATTCATATTTCATTATTGTCTTTTGAAAAAAAAAGATTTGTTTTTTTTTAATGACAATCCTGTTCTGAAGATGGTTCTAATCAGGATCGAAATGTCAGTCTTGAGAGTCATTAATGAAAGAAATAGTGAAATGGGCTCACTCTTTTCTTTCCTTTACCCCCCCCCCCCAAGTACTTAAATACGCGAGCTATATACAATAACCTTTGAACGAACGAGTTTTTTGAAAACGCCTAAAGATAGGCAACCTACTTAAACCATTAAATAAATAACTATTCATGTGAGTATTTTTATATCTCTTAATATATAATTACAAATTATAGCTGAAATTTATAGATATAGTTACCCAATTTGATAAAGTCAAAATATCTCTTTAATTTATAAGCGTTAAGTAAAAATCCTGATGATTTAACATTGTTTTTTTTTTATTCCCACTCACACGTTACGGTAGTGAATAAGAAAATTTTATTAAAAATAAATAATTATAATTAATAAATTTATTCAGAACTTTTTGAACATCTTTTTTAAGAGCGTTGATACTGTTAGTTAAATTCACATATTTTCTCAGAAATAAATTAAATATGAGGAGAGAAAAACTCTCTTCAAAATCTTGGATATCTTAATATAATTATATTTAATAAACTCATATAATAAAAAAAGAAAAAAATTGGGCGAAGAGAATTTAATTGCATTTAGTTAAGGATGTTGAGCGACCACCAGTTGCTATTCAATCCCCGAGGACTGTAAAAAAAAAATGCGCTCACATAATGATCCTTATGCCCCTCGTTGCCATTAAACTTGGCAAGAGCTTTTTAGATAAAGAAGAGAGATGAGCAGCCAAGAAAAAACATATTCTCATTTTTATTGACTTTATTTTTTCAATATTTAATTAGGATGGAGTAATAATAATACGATCAAATTTAACAAGTCTTTTTTTACTTTCTCGTATAGAATATAAAGAGACTTCAAAAAAATTCGACTTCGAAATTTTGATGTTTCTCCAAGATTTTAGATCTCGTCGAGTAAAAAAAAAAACAGCTAGTTGGGCATTGTCTGTCGGTGTGTGTGTGTGTGGACACGAATGCTTAAAAAAAGGAAGTTTTAACATGGCTACAATTTCAATATTATGGAAAATCAACAATGTCCCCAGTTAAGAATTTCAGGGCCTAACTGGTGGACAAGCAAATTTATCATTTTTTTTTTTTGTTTTTTTTTAATTGTGAAACAATCATATGTTGGATTTTAAAACTACAAACTTTATCCAGAAAAAATAAATAAAATTTTTTTAAACTTTAAGTTAGAAACTCTTTTAAGTTTGCTGGTGGTACCATGCTGAATATCAAAACTGTCCCAAGTTAAGGTTTTTGACTGTACATAATATATAATA